>MUAA02000103.1:600000-875316 GCA_014180765.2 Marchantia paleacea
TATTATAATAAGTAGAGATTACAAGTGGTGGGATCATAGATATAAAATAAATTGTGTGGAGTTAGTAACATTAAGTATTACATCAAGAGTGTCAAAATTGCAAAATTTTGATGTTTAGAGGTTCCTAATTAGAGTTGAAAATCTTCAATTCTAATGTAGAACCCCTAAACGTAAAAGTTACAAACGGTGTCTGTTTGTGAAATTATTTTTTGCAAGACCTAGAGAATTAAAAAAAACTAGTTCAAAGATTTACTTCATATAAATATCATATTATCCATCCAAAGAGTAGAATGACTTCAAAATTGAATTTTAGTATTTTTTTATTGCCTTTATGAGGCTATGTCTCTTCAGGTTGGATTGGTTTGAACATTTTGATAGATGTTTTTTAGATGAAGAATTATTATTTCTTGTAATTGATATACCTCTATTTTGGCTTCTTGTTTATGCACCATGTTTGTTTGTGTTGATGCTTTATTTTCTAAAATGTTACTATTCCTACTTGATGACGATAACAAGGCTAAATTTGCAGATTAGTTAGACTATATGTTTCTCCTCAATGGGAGAAGATAATCAGAACTATAGATTGGATGAGTGCATATGGCAATGTTAGGTTCAAATTGCCCTTGTGGTACCTTGAATTCTTTTTGTTGCAGTTTTTGGTTCAAGTTGGATATTTGTTGTTGATATGGTTACGGATGCAACACAATGATATCATGATGGAGTTTTCTACATGTTCCACCATGATAAAAAATATTATGGTTAATAGTGAATGCATCTATATCAAAATGCAATACCAACCTTGGGCATTGAGGTTCATAGAAGATTATAGTTTCGAGAAGAAGGCTGACAAAGCTAAGCTTGATGATATTTTGAAATGTGTACACACATTATTGTGGTGAGATATAGATAATATCTATGGAGCCATCAATGGTTTTAAACGATATTCCGATATTGTTGGTACCATTGAGTTGTATGATTTCATCCAAGAGTTTAATTCATGGTGTGATTTACAACATATGATTAACCATACGTTGTTTAGTTTAGTCAGTTTAGCTTCAATGTAATCTCTTTTTTATGCTATGGTTATGAAAAAAGTGTCCTTGTGGATGTTTTGAGTGTAAAATTACTTTCTTTGTCTCCTTCATCCCTAGAGCTTAAAACTCACTCTAAGCATGATGTATAAATTGATTTGCCAATTGTTGTAGCTCTATAAATGAAATATCTAATGATTCATCCCATGTGCTTCACCATATCATCATGCCAAATAACATAAACATTAAAATCTGTAACATATGTTTAACCTCCATTCAATAAATGACTAGAACCAGTAGTGAACTTCACCTATGATTGACTCATTCGACCCTCATTAGTTTACCAACCTAGACAATAAGAGATTTTTTCTTTTCAATTATCAATAAAGTCCATCATGTTTAACACAATCCCATCCATCAATACATCATAAGACCTTGCAAATGTAATAACATCATGTCATAGATTTGATTTGTATGTGACATGATCTCATTGGAGTTACATAGTTAATTCCATTCTGATTATGTATGATGGTGGTGTATCACTAGAATCTCGAAAAAATATCTAAATATGAAATGGATATATCTTCACATCTTTTGCAAATCAAGACTAAACAGTGCATTTTTATCCAACATAAAGAATTTTGCACAAAAATCTAACCACACTTGTTGAGGAAATTTTTTTTCTGAAGTCAACCAAATAAAAGACATCACTTTTGTTATCCAACATCACCGCACTTGATGAGACCCTGATATTGTAATCATCTTTAGTTAATGAAAACTAAAGTAAGGTTACAAAAGGTAGAAATAGATAATTTTGAATTGATTATATAAAGATGTCACGTCAACAATTCGTGTGCTCATTAGATTTTATTTCTAATGTGTTAGCTAGAATAACACGTTAGCAATCCATGTGATCATAGTGATATCAGTCACATCATTGATCCCCGAGAAGTTGGATGGATGGTGATTATGGAACATTATTTAATAACTTTTAGATGATTATATATAGAAAAAGATAAACTATTAAGGTTATATTTCAATTTTAGAGTTGTTGAACTATTTGAGTTATCTATCCTCACTTCTCTAGTGTTTCAATGGTAACAGAGCTAACTTGCTCTTTCCTTGAGTGTGGATTATCTCTCTTGGAATAACAAGACGATGATGATAGCTTTAAATTTTTGAGAGTTGTATGAAGACATGCATATGTCATCGATATGCATGTACTGTAATGGGGAAAGAAAAAATTATGGGCTACATATATAGATGTGATAGAGGAAAACCATGTACCAAACTTTTCTTTTCTCAACTTGTAAAATATTTAGATTCATGGAGAAAGATTTTTTCATATTGTACCTTGTGACCAATTATGATACAGATTTGATGGCTTGAGTGATGGTTTCATTAATACCAATGATACTTCTAATTGTCAGATATGGAGAAACATGAGATTGTATTATTTATATTTTATAATGAATGTTGGATGGATTTGAATCGCAAACCACATACATCGATTATTTTCAACAAATATGTAAAAATAAGAATATTTTACAAATATAAGAGAATGTGAAGCAATTTTATTGTTAGAAATAATGATGAAAAGTACTATAGAGCTATTATAGAATCAACCTTTTTTTATTCTTATTTTGAGATATTGGATTGTTATTATACTTTTCTTTTATTAGTTTGAATGATTGAGAAACATGGAGAACTCAATTGATATGAATAAAATTTTGAATTAAATCATGATAGAGATGGAAAAATTGAGAATAATTAATGTAGAGGGTTATATAAAATAACAAGCCATGGAGGATAAGATCTCTGCATTAGAGAGTGAGAAGGTAGAGAAAAAAAGAGTTGGTGAAATGGAAGTATAAACTCCAATACAAGAGATTTAACCTCAACCACAAACAACTCCTATTGACAACAAAGAGGAGATTAGGAGACGATTTCAAGAGATTTAAAATCAAATAAATCTATTGCTTCGTATGGGAAAGTCATGTAAGGTGGAGGCCTTCAAGGGCAATAAAACCATGGAAGTTTTGGAGCGATGGATAATGAAGATGAATATCAATCTATCACATTTTCATATTTATGATTTTACAACAAGAATGTTCATGAAGTATTATCTCATGGATAAAACTCTCCTTGTATACGTTATTTGGGAACAAATGATTTTAGAAAAAGATACTTCTACTTCATGGAATGAGATGCAAAATGAATTTTTCTAGAAATTTTAACCAATGAATTCACTTGAAATCATAAGAATCAAGTTGTGGGATTTGAAGTACAAAGTATACATAAATCCATTGAAGAGTTTTGTGATCTTCAAGTATCCATTATGGATATGAGTAGAATAAAAATATTGGATGTATTCAAACGAGTCTCAAAGTAGAGGATGCAAAAGGAGTTGATGGTGGAAGTTAATGAAACAATCACAATTGAACTTCATATGCTCATGGTATTACTCACGCTGAATCATCAAGCAATGTTTGAGATACACTTGGCCCAACATCAATGGAGTTGGGAAACTTTTTCCGCATGCAAGCATATGCAAAGCCATGAGGACCATCATCCATGTATGAAGGTGATAATCATCAATCACCTATTACAAATTTGTCACATCTTCTTGCAAATAATGGAATGAAAAATCAAGAAGCAAAGGGAGTTTGTGACAATTGACATTGCTATGCATGTAGGAGGATATGTTACATTGCCAAGTTATGTAAAACTCGATTGGGAGTATAAGGAGAAAGATCCATGTTGCGATGTTCTTTAAGCAATGTGAAAGGAGGAGAATACGAAGATGATGACGAGATCTTGCATGAAAATAAAGATCACAAGTAAACTTATTCCATGACCTTACTAGTTCCATTTGATGAAGAAAATGCAAGGATGAGAATAAACAATGATTGGAAGTTCATGAGAAGAGCAAAAAACAAACAAGATTGATTTTGATAAATGGGATGATGGAAGGACACAAGTTGAGAGTCTTGATCCATCCTAAAATAACAGAATTTTTTTTATCATGATCTAATGGAGTGAAATTATGATTGATTTTGATATAGGATGCGAGTGAGCAAGAGGAGTTGCAAAATGGAAAAATTGAACCAATAGAGACATTAGCATGGAGTGTACAACTAGCCATAGGTGGTCACAAGGAATATATTGAATGAAGAGTGATCATATTAGCTCCATATGATGTCATCCTAGAAATGCCATGGATGGAGCAGTATAACTCGGAGGTAGATTGGAGAAGAAAAGTGGAAAAAAGTAGTGAATGATAGATTTATGGAGATAGAATCAAATCTTAGAATAGAAGCTAAATTCTCTTTTTGATTGGTAAAATTCCCATTCCTAAAGTTGATGTATATTTCTTGGGACTTATAAGAGATGTTGTTGGTTCAAAGGACAGTGTTCACATTCCAAACTCATTAAGTGATATTATTATGAAGTATAAAGATGATGTATTTCTAGATGATCTATCTTTAGCATTGCCATCTAAGATGCATGTACATCACAAGATTGAGCTGATACTTGATTACACATTGACTTGCAAAGCTTCATATCAGTTGGTTTCAAACGAATTAGAGTAATGTAAAGCTAAAATGGGGGAGATGTTGAGAAAGGGATTAATTCAACCAAACATTTCACCTTATAGAGCACATGTGGTGTTTGTGAAGGAGGATGGGAGTATGAGATTGTGCATTGATAATCGTGGGTTGAATAAAAAATCATGAAAAATAAATATCCATTGACTCAAATGGATGATTTGTTTGATCAACTTTAAGGAATGAAGTATTTCACCAAACTTGATTTGAGGAACAGGTACAACTCAATTTGAATTGTTGATGAAGATGTTTTCAAGATAACTTTTCGTACTAGGTAGATCACTTTGATTATATAGTAATGCCTTTTAATCTCATCGATCAAGGTGTACTAGGGAGAGATCTTCGCTTGGAATGTGCATGCCACGGGGGAGAAATTGCAGGCTTGAGAAAAGGGAGTGGTGTACATTTCCTCATTCTTGGTGCATATGTACTGAAGGATGGGGTGGCTTACACATGTGGAGAGAAAGAAGTACTAGCTCGAGGTTGAAGAGCCAATAGATGGGCCTAGTAATGGATCGACAAGGAGTTTGGGGTCCATTGGAGGCAAAATCTTATCGTCACCGGTGGTGAAAAGCTGATATGAAGTGCCTTCGGAAGAGTTGGACGAGGTAATGCGAGATATCGAGGATTTTCTATTCGGGTTACAAGATTTGATGGAAGAATTGATAAATCGAATACTTAGTGTAGAACAGGTAGCGGAACTGGTCTCAAAGAAGCAAAAGTTGAAGGACATCGCTCACTCCGAGTCCAATACCGACTAACGTTCCTACAACATATTTGTTCTTATTAAGACAAATATGTTATTTTTTTTTGGATGATATTCTAGTGTATAGTAAAACCTTAGAAGATCATAGGAGTCATTTACCAGAAGTATTTCATGTTTTGTGAGAAAATGAGTTATATATCAAAGCTTCAAAATGTGAATTTGACAAGTCAAAAGTAGATTATTTAGGTCATCAAGTCTCAACAGAGGGAATTCAAGTGATGAATGAAAAGATGAAAACCATAAAAAAATGGATAACACCACAAGATCAAACTCAATTGGAAAGTTTCTTAGATTTTGCATGACTTTATTGTAGATTTGTTAAAATTTTTGCTCGTCTTGCTCAAGCCTTAATATCTTTGTTAGGAAAAGTCAAAAATAAAGATGGGAAACTACAAAAGAGTTAGTCTTTCAAGCATTAAAATATGCTCATGTGCATGCATATATTTTCTATTGATATGATATTAATTGATCAATCAAGTGGCAACTGATGCATTATGGACAACAGAGGGTGGAATTCTTCAACAAAAATGAAAGGATGGTTGACATCCAATTGCTTTCTTCTCTCAAAAATTGGTGGCAGCCGAGCAAAAATATCACACAACTGAAAGAGATTAGTTACCCATTAATCTTGCTATTAAACATTGGAAACACTTCTTGGGAGACAAGGAGTTCGTTCTGGAAGCTGACCACAAACCATTGATGTATTTGAAAACAAATAAGGATCTCTCCATACAGCAAATTCAATGGGTAGAATGAAGATATTGTATGTGGAAGTCAAAAATCAACTTGTAGATGCATTAACACGTGCATCAACAATGTTATCATCTCTCTATATACATAACACAAATGTTATCATCTCTCTATATACAAAGAAGGTGTCTACCTTCCCATCTGAACCACCGAGCTCTTTGTAGAAATCGATTTTACTCCTTGACATTCAAAATGTCCACCAAAGCACATGTACAAAGATACTACAACACCACCATGTCATCATGGATGTCTCAACTTAGCACTAAACCCTCTTAAGTCTCAATGTCCAAGGTTAACATATCCATATCGTTGTATTGATATGAATGACATAAGACTATTGCATCACTTGTCAAGTCAATACTTAAACCATGTACCTTTAAACAGTCAAAATCCTTCATACTAAAGGCAAAACAATTTATGAAACGTCTCATAAACCTCCACACCCTATGTCTTTCTCCTCCTATCACTTTGTGATCAATCTCAATATCCCAAATCTCCTCTCCATCGACACTAGAGATAGAAGACGTAGTATCTACAACCTTTTGAGAAGAAAGCTTTTTCTGCTCTCATACTAGGCTTCACTAGCTCAGTTCTCAACAACTCTAGCCACTAGAGTTGTAACCTCTTGAGTTGTATTATAAAACTTCATAGTGGTAACCACCATTTTTTCCACGCAGAAAACTCCAACCATACTCGAAGAAGAATGTACCTCTCCTTCTCTAACATCCCCATAAGACCAAGGATGAGATCTAGGACACTTCTCACCCCCCAGCTTTTGCCTCAACCATCTCAATAGGCAAGAGCTTATCAATGGTCTTGTAGTCACACATACGTCTATGCTTAGTCATTCCAAGGCTCACAATCCATGTCAATAGTTTAGGTCCATAGTCTGATCCAACACTTGACGTTGTGATGACTCTAAAAATGTAGTATATGTACAAAAATCCATAGCTCACTCCCTCTCTTCAGCGTTGGATTCCATCAACTGTTGCAATAAAAAATTCCATACAAGTCCAGATCTTCCCTCTTTGTAGTCATGGGATGCTAGATAACTCAACAATGTGGCTAATGCAGTTCTTGGTTGCCCCACAAAGTTCATCACTGCCATGAGTGACTTGTTAGCATAGACCATTGTGTGGGAGTGTCACATCCAAAATATTCTCCACTATGAGATATGAGGGTTTTTGCACTCCGTCATAAGTTCATAATTAAACCTCCCTTGGAAAAAGATTTGTTCACCAACGAAATGAACGATGTGCATGAGATGTACTCTCGATGTATCCAGCAATACTGCTAATATAATCCATGACTAAATCTAGTGTGCTTTTGTCATCACTCGTGCACGTGGATCATCCAACAAGGGAGCATTCTCCAAAATGTATGTCATTGAATAGGTATGTTATGACCGGAGAGATCATAAAACATATAAGATCTTTCAAAACATGTGTTTGACAAAGTTATTCGAATGACAAAGTTATACTCGTAAAGTTATTCTAATGTTTTTCCACGAGCTGTTGTGAAATTGGGTGCATCAGTAGGACTTCTTAGAGCTTACCACCTGGATTCCAACTTGTAATCAAAAGGATAGACCCTTTTACTAGTAAAATTGAGGAATTCTCTCATATTATGACTCAATTGTTTTTTGATGGGTGTTTTTTGTGTTGAACTAGTTGAATGGTGATCCAAGGGGAGATGCATTAGCAGAGCTCTTCGGATTGTGATTGTCCGGAGTGAGGAAAAGAAGCATAATCTCACAAATTCACTTCTGAATAAGGATTAACGCTTTTTTCTCTTGGGAACAAATCTTAAATTCAATATATTCGACATTCCTTTGTGTGACTTTGATGTTACATAAGGAAGAAATCTTATCCAACTTTTTTTTTGGTGTGCCGAGAAACAAAGTTGTATATTATCTAGGAAGAGTTTTTTTTTGGCAGTGGAAGCCAAGACATCCAATTGCGATCCAACCTTCTGGAGGATTTTTGTAGTAAGAAATGGCTGTTGGTTCTTCCAAAGACGGTGTATGGAAGATCAGACAAGAATCAAGGATGAATGTCAGACAAAGCAAAAGACATGGATCAAAGACCTCCTCCTTCTCAGCCTAAGTCTTCTGCATAAGAACGATGAGCTTGGGTAGGAGAAGAGTTAAGAAGGAAGGAACGGGAAGGAAGTTGGGTAAGGCTGTTGGGCCAAACGAAGAGAATAAGGATCCCTTCTTCAGCAGAATTGCTTCACAGAGCAAGTGCCCCACCAAGATCATCGAGTGATGACGAGTGCACATCAGGTGCGGTCATGGATTGGACCTGCGGTATTGCTGGATGCAGCGAGAGTAGGATCTCATACACATCTATGGTGGACAAAGCTTCTTCCAAGGGAGGTTTTTACGAGCATATGACGGAGTGGAGAGGCCCTCACATCTCACAATGGAGAGTATTTTGGATGTGGGAAGACATTGTCAAAGGCATCATGACGTCAAGTGTTGGGTCAAGCTATGGACCTGAACTGTTTGACATGGATTGTGACCCTTGGATTGGTTGAGCAGAGACCCATGTAGTCCACATGTGTGACTGCAAGACCATTGGTAAGCTCTTTGCCTACCGAAATCATGGAGGCAAAAGCTAGGGACGAAAGTGCTGAAGATCTCATCCTTGGTCTTATTGGGAATTTAAAGAAGGAGAGGTAGAGTCTTCTTCAAGTATGGTTGGAGTTTTTTGCGTGGAGCAAGCGGTGGTTATCACTACGGAGCTTTATGATACAACTCAAGAGGTTACATCTAGAGCTACTTGAGTTGTTCACACAGAGCTAGTGGAGCATTGTATGAGAAAGCAAAAAAAAAGCTTTATGCTCAAGAGGTTGTCATTAAGCAACCAGATACTACGTCTTCTATCTCTAGTATCGGTGGAGAGAAGATTTGGGATATTGAGATTGGTCCCAGAGTGATAGGAGAAGAAAGACTTAGAGTGTGGAGGTTTCTGAGGAGTTTCAGAAACCTCCACACTCTAGGTCTTTCTTCTCTTGTTTTACCTTTAGTATGAAGGATTTAGGCTGTTCAAAGGGATTACGCTATACGGATTGACTTGACAACTGATGCAATTGTCTTCCGTCATCCCTATTGATATAATGATATGGAGAGAGATTTGATCCAAATAGGTGTCAAGACCTTCTTGAGGCTAGATTAGTGGAGATATCATATCGAGAGTATGATTCTGTTGTGGTGATGCGAGTCAAGAAGGATATACATGGCAATTATATAGATTGATGCATGTGTGATGACTATTGCTTCATCAAATGATAGATAAAATTTGATTGATATGCTATGGCTACACCTTAGGAGAGCTTTGATGCGGTTGGACATGCAAAGATTTTCAATACATTGGATTTACGAGCAGGTTATCATCAGTTGCAGATTCAACATAAAAATAAGGCTAAGATAGCCTTTTGGGCAATTGATTTGCATGGCAAGGATGTGTTGTATTAGTGGAAATTCTTACTATTTGGGTTGAAGAATGCACCTGCTGAGTTTCAAAGTGTGATGGATAGGATCCTAGCCAAAGTTGATTGTGCCTACATTGATGATATTCAAGTATATATTGCTACAGTGATGGAGCATTTAATACATTTGCAGAAGGTATTTGAGTGATTGATTGCTTATGGCCTCAAGTCGCATCCTGAAAAATGTAAGTTCTTTTAGGAGCAGGTAGAGTACTTGGGTCAATCCATATACCTAGGAGGATTGGGAGTTCAGCAAACCAAGATGGAGCCAATCTTTCATATTCCACAACCCTTAGATGTGAATAGGGTGTGAGCCTTCCTTGGATTTGCAAAATTCTATCGTCGATATGTGCAAGAATTTAGCACAATTGCCAAAGCTTTGACAAAGCTAGATCAAGAGTAGTGTTGGGGAGATGAAGAGGAGAGAGTTTTTTTTGAGCTCAAGGAAAGGTTGACATCTGCCCCTATTTTGAGGAGACTTGTGAGAGGGTGTCCCTTTCAAGTACATACTGATTGGAGTATGTTGAGAATGGGAGCAGTGCTTATCCAACATGATAATGAGAGAAGGAGATTGTAGTTGCTTATCCAAGTCTTTCCAACAATGTAGCAAAGTCAAAGTATAGTTCTTATGAAGGAGAATGTTTGTCAGCTGTTTGGGCTGTGGCACATTTCAGATGTTATTTGTTTGGAAACTCCTTCACTCTCATCACTGATCATCAACCATTGAAATAGTTGATGGAATCAGACAAGCTTACAAGAAAGCTTGCACGACAGGCTCTTATCCTACAAGATTATGATTTCACTATTGTTCACATACCAAAAGTGGTGAACCATGATGCGGATGGGTTAAGTCGAAACCCATGTACAAGTCAAGTTGATGAAACTAGGGCTCAATGGCATGGTGATACTGATGAGGAGATGGTGCCGCGTTGGCATGCATCTGCGTTTTTGAGTATGTTGGTGCTTGAGAGCTATATGATATATCTCTTTGTTCAAAGAGCGGATATGTTATCCTTGGACGTTGAGACGAAGGACTGTAAGACCCAGGGTTGTACATATAGGATAAAATGAAAGTATATCTAAATTGTGCCTAAGTTTATCTTAGTCATGACTATGTTTAGCTAGTTATGGTTAAGTTGGAGGAAAATATAGAGTAACTTTTGGTGTGGTAGATGAGAACTACTATTTTGTTGTTTAGTATGAGTCAAGGAATAGATTCCATCACATGGGTATCTTGACTTCCCTTGACTTGGACTAGTTTTCATTGGTTGGACTTGGTGAAGACCCTTAAATCTAGGGGCGAGATTGACTTGGTACACTAGAAGTCAATTAGGGAGTAGTTGGGCTTCTAGAAGATCCAAGTGGACCAATTGCATGTTGCCATGTACCCTTTTCATTGGGGTTTGTGATCTCTACCTCGTTTAAACTTGGTAAGAGGAAGTTACATGGTGATTACTTGTAGTTACTAGGGTAAGATTCTAAGTAGTATAAATAGAGAGGTTGAGAAGCACCTCTCAAGTAGTTTTTCAATGGAAGTTAGTTTTGGGAGGAGATAGTGTGGTGATCTTAGTTTTAGGGAGCTTGGTTCTTGGAGATGTCATGTTCGAGTGGAACCTTGATTCAATGAAGACTTTGATTACCAAAGTATCCCTTTCCTTTTGAGTGATATCTTACTCTTGGTGATAATGTGCATAATAGAGCTTGGACTTTGAGAGTTTGTGTAAGAGTGAGCAATAGGATCATGGGCAAAGGGTGGGACTAAGTCCTTCTAGATTCATGATGAGCTTCAAAAAGCCATCGGAGGTAAACCTGAGTGAGAGTCAGCCCGGAGGTCACATTTTTGGTTCCGTTGCCGGGACCTCAGCCTAGAAGGAGAAGAGATGTTTCGAATCCAGTTTATTGCCCGTGAGAGCGCAACGATGAGAACTCATATGGAGAGGACTGTGGGGGAAGAGCGAACCGAGATCATGATGCATAGTAATGTACCATTTGTGTATCCGGTAGTGTTATATGATAGCCTGGAAGTTATTTTGTACATTTTGTTTACTTAAGTGTTGTTTGGGATGAGGCGAGAGTGCTATAGTATGTATTTGGGAGGAAAACTTTATTTTCCAAAGTTTTTCTGATAATTTTATTGATTTTAGATTAGTAGATGGGATACGTTTTGCACTTGAAATAACAGTCATATCATGTCTAGATCAAAAGTTATGATGTTTAGAATTTGCTAGGGTCTTGACGGGTTTTGAAAGATAGCTCTCAGGAAAAAAAGTGTACAGAGCTTATCAATTCGTGCAAGAATTGAATCAGGATTTGAAACTTTGCACGATTGTATATCAAGAGCTAAGCTACATGTGGGTTTAAATTTCGTTGAGAGATCATTTTATAGAGAAAGTTATGATACCTGAAGTATAGGGGGTATAAAAGTGAGCAAAACTGCTTTACTTTTCAGATTTACTTTTTCCTTGTTTATGGTCATTCCGAGAGAGTGAGTGCATGAGTGTTTTGCATAGTGAGGATGACTTGACACTCATTGGAAAATGGGAGATCAACCTCTTTGGAAGATCCGGTTATCTAAGATACCTCAAGGGCTGGACGTGATTGTTTCAGCGGATTCGAACACGAGGGAGTTCAGAGTGGAGTTTGAAGAGAGGACACTAAAAAGTTCCCGAGAGCGAAACGTGAGAGTTGCTTCTATTGTGGAGAGGAGGGACATAAGCTTGTGAGTTGTCCTTTGAGGACCAAAGATCGGAGGTTGAGAGAGAGCCGAAACGTGGGAGAGCTAAACCTTCATCTGGGACCATCATCTCCCCATGAATCCAAGAGTGGAAACTATTGTGAAAATTGTGGAGTGACGGACTTCCCTTAGGACACGAGTGTAGTGGCGTGAAAGCTCTGTTGGAGTCACTAGTGGAGGGCTTTGAAGATAAATTGAGTGCAGATACCGAAAAGTTGAAATCTCCATGTGGCTCAAGTTCTAACTGAAGATGGAGATCATTTTCAGAATGATCGAGAAGATGTCGATGAGGGTAAGGCTCATAGTGTGTTTAGGAGAGGAGAGAGCCATGGCAATCTTGGACCAACCAATTCCGTTCATTTTGCCATTGATGAATTACTCTAGAATGGAGCTAGTTTTGTTTGTGTTGTATTAGGGAGTCCCGTATAAATTTCCAACAACAACGACAAAAGGAGTTGGAAATGGGGAAGCTTCCGGTGTTCTATGGGAGAGAGAAAGAAGATGTAGAATCTTTTGTGAGAGACTTCAAGAGGGCATGCATAGGAAACAATGAGAGAAGGAAACCGAATGGGCTATCCTTTTGCCCGACTTCTTGGAGGATTCTGCATTGAAGTGGTACAATGAGTACAAGAAGGAGCATGTGGAGGAAGACACTTGGGAGAGTTTGACGGAGAATCTTGTTGAAAACTTTCTTCGGATGAAAGTTACGAGAAGCGATGTGTGAAGTCACCTTTTGAAGCAAGGAGAGAGTGAGAAGGTGAGATCATCGTAGAGAGAACGGAGAAAGCTGGAGTCACGCTTTGGGTGTGGTGTTGAGAAAGAGTGGAGACGAGGTCGAGCCAACCATGGTGGGGATTGTGGCGATGTTGACAAAGAACTTCATTGGAGGTTTGAAGCCTCAGATTCGAAGCAAGGTGAGATATGAAAAGCCCTCTTCTAAGGTTGAGGCTATTCGCATTGCTATTCGAATGGAGGAGAGCCTAGAAGGCGATGATTCTAGCTTGGTGGCTAGAGAAGCATCACCACTGTTGTGGTTAGAATGGCAACTCTTGTTGTTGTTGCGCGCGGTAGTAAATTCTCGGTGGTAGACTTGCACCATGAGTTGAAATCTATCACGTAAAACACTCGCTGATCTCAAGATTAACGTAGTACAACTATGGGAGAGGAGGAATCAGAATGTAGGGGAGGATCTAGAGGGTATGGGAATTATCCTCCAAAAGGAAATCCACCACAAGGGAACTTCACAGTTTCATGCTTTAGTTGTGGAGGCCCTCATTTCCAACGAAATTGTCCTAATCCTCGACAACATGATGGAGTTAGACACAACAATTCTACTCCTGCTCCAAAGTCAATCGAAGGATAAGGGAGTAGCGTCTATTGATGTGTTTCCTCATCAGTGCACGTTTGAGAAGGGAGAGAGCTCTATAAGTTCGAGTTGATATTCTTGCACACGAGAAGAAGAGAGCAAGATTTGCAGAGGAGTCCATCTCAATGGAAGATCAACCAAGCCGAGCACTCGATCCGGTGGTGTGAGTCAACCGAGAGCACCGAGAAAGAAGTTGGGAATGGATGATTTCTCCATTTCATCTACCCACTCAAATACGACGTGGTGGAGGATGTGGGGAATCAAAAAGCCAATATAAGCTGTTGGCCAATTGATTGCTCTAAATCCTACGATAAGAAAGGAGTTGAGGGAGGCCTAAGCTCAAAAAAGGACCAAGAAGCGGCGATCCAAGGGGAAAGTTTCCATGGCGAATGTTGGAGTAGGAGTGGTGGATGCCGCTGCCTCGGAGGTATGCACTCGTCGGGCTTCAAGATTGAAATACGCATTAATGGGCGTGATGTTTCGGATGTACTAGTGGATGGTGGATCTGCGGTGAATGCCATGTCGAACGTTTGTTGAAGAAGTTGGGGATGAAGCTTTCAAGACCTTCCAACATCATTGTTGGGATGGCCAACAAGCAAAAGGTGCGACCCATTGGAGTGGTGGACAAGGTGGTAGTAAGTGTGATGGGAGTTCAAACCTTGTTGTCCTTTCAAGTGCTTGAGGAGGCTAGCTACGACTTGTTGTTAGAAAGATCTTGGTTGAGGGCGGTGAGGACTACTAATCGGTGGCATAAGGGTTATCTTCGTATAGGGCCGAAAAACCATCCAGTGAAGGTCCCTCTCACAAGTGGCGGAGGAGGCGGTCTCGGACTCGGATAGACCTACAGTGATTACTCGAGTCCGAGAGTGAAGAAAGTGGTAGTTTTTCAGAGGTTGACACCAACATGTCGGCCGATGAGGAGACATCATCCGAAGATACCTCGGACGATGATGTTCAAGTTCAAGTTCTTCTTTGCAATGGATTACTTTCCTAGGCGGGGGTGGTGAAAGATCCCGACAAGATGAAGATGAGTAAAGATGAGATAACTTCGACGGCTCTCCACTCTCAAGTTTGGTCCCAAGGTTACTATGGAGGAGAAGTCAAGGTTCTTGGATATATTTCGAAAAATATATCCATGTCTTTGCCTTTAGCTACAAGGATTTGAAGGAAGTAACCTTAGAAACTCATCGCATTGAGTTAGAGGAGAAGGCTCGTCGATGCGTCGGAAACAACGTCGGATAAATCCACCAATTTGTGGTGGTCAAGGAGGAGATCGACAAGCTAAAGGATGCGGGTTTCATCTATGAGGTAGAGAATTTGAATGGGTTTCTCCTATTGTGATAGTCAAGAAGAAGAATGGTAAGCTACGTGTATGCGTAGATTACAAGAAGTTGAATCTTTGTCACAAAGAAGGATTACTATCCTTTACCTTTCATAGATGAGATTCTAGAGGAGGTATATGAGGTCATGAGTGGTATAGTTTTGGAGATGGTTATAGTGGTTATAACCAAATTCAAATTGCTCTGAAGATCAGCTCAAAACCACTTTTACCACGCCATGGGGAACTTTTTGCCTTTAGGGTAATGCCCTTTGGTCTATGTAATGCTCAAAGAACTTTTCAGAGGTTCATGAACAAGGTGTTTGAACCTTTTATTGGGAAATTTGTGCGAGATTTCATAGATGATTTTTTGTGTTCTGGGAAGAAGGAGGATCATTTTGATCATTTGATCAAAATTCTACAACGGTTGGAGAAAGCCAAGGCCTCGCTCAATCCAAAAAATGCATTTTTGGATGTGAGGAAGGTTTGTTGTTAGGGCACATCATCTCCAAAGATGGTATAGCGGTGGATCCAGAAAAGGTGAAACGCATCCTCGACTTACCTTTTCCGGTGACGTTGACCAAGTTGAGGCAGTTCCTTGGAATGGTGGGATACTATCGGCGGTTCATCTTTTCCTTCTCCAACAAAGCTTATGCCTTGACGGTTTACATGAAGAAGGGACGGATTACGATTTAATCCTCAAGGATGGAGAGGCAGCTGTGGCGTTCGAACTTCTTAAGAAGGCGTTGGTAACGGCTCCTATTTTAGCCAAACCAAATTGGGATGGAAGTTGTTACTGGCGGAGTTTGATTACATCATTGAGGATCGACCCGGTAAGAAACATGCCAATCTTTGATTTGATGTCTCGAGCATACGATGAGGAAGGAGATCAACCGATGGATGATACATTTCGGATGAGGATTTGCGATGATGGACACCATAACAAAGGTACCGGCTGAATACAAGGGGATATGGGATTTCATCTCGGAGGGAGAGTTTCCCCAAGGCATGCATTCACGGGAGAGGAATGCATTGGTGAAGCGATGTGAACCTTATACCATCATAGAGGACGTGTTGTTTCATCAAGGAGCGGATGGACTACTCAGAAGGGTTGTTGGAAGGGAGGAGTCAATTCAACTTATGAAGGAGTTTCATGAAGGCTCGGTATGTGGAGGACACTTTAGGGAAAGCAGAATTGCATTTAAGATCCTAGATGAGGCTATCATTGGAAGGGCATTTTCAAAGATTGTGTGGAATTTTGCAAGAGTTGTGATGTGTGTCAAGCTTTTGCTAAAAAGTCCATGAAAACCCCTCCTCCTTTGACATCGGTTCCTATTTTAGGTCCTTTTGAAAAGTGGGGAATAGATTTTGTAGGACCCTTGAATCTTACTCCTCGGGGTAACAAGTTCATTGTGGTAGCTTCTGGCATTATCTAACCAAGTGGGTAGAAGCTAGACCTCTAAAATCTACTAGTGAGGAAGAAGTGGGTAGATTTCTATATGAGAGGATAATAACTAGATTCGGATGCCCTCTAGAAATTGTATCGATAGAGGTGGTGAGTTTGTTGGAAGCATTATACAAGCCATGCTAGGTCATTTCTCCATCAAGGCACGGGTGACTACTTCCTACAAACCAAATGCTAATGGGTTGGCGGAAGCGAACCAACTATACGCTTTGCATGATGTTGGCCAAGGATCTGGAGACATGGATGGGAGCAAGCAAAATTGGGACAAAGGCTGCATGCTATCTTGTGGGAGTATCGGACGACTTGGAAGACATCAACGGGGTACTCACCTTTCCGTATGGTATATGGTGTCGAAGTCAAAGCTTCCAATTCAATTTGATTTTGACCTTCTTAACTATCCAACGGAAGTTAAAGAGGAAGAATGGAGTAGAAGCTATCAAATCAAGATGTCAACAACTGTTGGGAGGAGGAGGCTCGAGCTGTGGCCATGGTACGTGTGGAGCGGGCTCAACAATTGCAGAAGAAGTATCATGATAATCGATTTGGGGACGAAGAAGATGAAGATTTTCAAAGAAGGTGATTGGGTAATGCTTTACGATTCCATTAGATATAAGAGAGCAAGAAAGAAATTTCTTCCAAAGTACTTTGGTCCTTTCATAGTTCACAAGGTGTGGGGGAAACTTTACTTACGATTTGAAGGAGTTGGGAGGACGACATTTTGACCGGGTGAATCACGACAAGTTGAAGCCGTTTCATCGGCGATCAGATTCTTTCACTCCGAGGACGGAGTGAAATCTTGGTCGTGGGGGTAAATGTAAGACCTGTGGTTGTACATATAGGATAAAATGAAAGTATATCTAAATTGTGCCTAAGTTTATCTTAGTCATGACTATGTTTAGCTAGTTATGGTTAAGTTGGAGGAAAATATAGAGTAACTTTTTGGTGTGGTAGATGAGAACTACTATTTTGTTGTTTAGTATGAGTCAAGGAATAGATTCCATCACATGGGTATCTTGACTTCCCTTGACTTGGACTAGTTTTCATTGGTTGGACTTGGTGAAGACCCCTTAAATCTAGGGCTTAGATTGACTTGGTACACTAGAAGTCAATTAGGGGAGTAGTTGGGCTTCTAGAAGATCCAAGTGGACCAATTGCATGTTGCCATGTACCCTTTTCATTGGGGTTTGTGATCTCTACCTCGTTTAAACTTGGTAAGAGGAAGTTACATGGTGATTACTTGTAGTTACTAGGGTAAGATTCTAAGTAGTATAAATAGAGAGGTTGAGAAGCACCTCTCAAGTAGTTTTTCAATGGAAGTTAGTTTTGGGAGGAGATAGTGTGGTGATCTTAGTTTTAGGGAGCTTGGTTCTTGGAGATGTCATGTTCGGAGTGGAACCTTGATTCAATGAAGACTTTGATTACCAAAGTATCCCTTTCCTTTTGAGTGATATCTTACTCTTGGTGATAATGTGCATAATAGAGCTTGGACTTTGAGAGTTTGTGTAAGAGTGAGCAATAGGATCATGGGCAAAGGGTGGGACTAAGTCCTTCTAGATTCATGATGAGCTTCCAAAAAGCCATCGGAGGTAAACCTGAGTGAGAGTCAGCCCGGAGGTCACAGAACCTAGGAGCTCAAACTTTCCACCTATCTCAACCTAAAAACTCTTGCCTATCTCAAAGCTCTTGGAACTCTGCGTGAATTTGTTCACCATAAACTGTTTGAACTCATTCCATTCCAAGGAAACCAATTTTAGCTACTTGTTGCGGTAGACTTTCCACCAATGCAAATCTTGCTCCTTAAAGATGATTATGACCTCCTCACTTTTTTAGAATTTGTTGCTTGTTCAGCTTCAAAGTATAGCTCAAGTTGAGTTATGAACTCATCCACCTATTTAGTTGTTTCGGTTCCATTAAAGTCCAGTGTAGGTTTCTTTGACAAAGTTTCTTGAATGAGCATGACCCCTTCTCGGATTGAAGGTTCAAGATTTTCCAATCCCACTCTTCAAGTTTCATCTCTAACCGTCCGATCATTCTAATGAAACCCTTTTACATGGCCATCATTGATGCAACATGATCATCATTTGACGTTGTCTTGGAACTTTCAACCACGGCTATGGGTTTGTCGGATCCATCATCCTTTTTTGGGTTCATCCCCTTTAAACTCAGGTACAAGTTTGATAATAGGTTCCAAATGTATGGAAGCTTTGGCCCTCACCTTTCATTTTCAAGGATGCGGGAAGATGTGGAGACATATGTTCAAATTTGTGAAACATATCAACAAAACAAGGCGGTTAATAACAAACCAACAAGTTTATTACAACTTGTTTCCATTTCCAAACAACTATATGTTTTATGGATCTAGTATGTGAATTATCTAGAACCTCTTTAGTACATTATTTAGTTGTGGTATTTGTAAATAAATTGAGTTAGATGATCCACATTTAACAAACCACAAAGACAGTGACTTCACCATAACTTGCTCATTTGTATTTAGGTGCAATTTTTGTGAATCATGGATTAAGCAAAGTCTTCATCACCGATAGAGACATTCATTTTATTTATTTATTTTGGAAAATTTGGTTAGGTTTATTCAAATCAAAGTTAGCAATATCTACAACCTATCAACCTCAAACACATGGTCAAACAGAGAAAACCATTAGACAGTAGAGGATATGATACAAGCATTTATCTTATATGAACAACAAGAGTTGGATACTCTTTTGACTCTTGTGAAATTTGAATAAAATAATTTTACTAATACATCTACAAAAATATTTTTATTTTATTTGATATATGATACTGATCCTTTGACACATTCTAGTTTGATGAGAATTCCTAAATGGTATAAGTTTTTAACCAAAATTTTGATGGTCAACTATTTTGTAAAATGCATATAAAAAGGAATGCATCAAGCAAAGAAGAAATTGATAATTGATCAAAATAAGTAGAAGCAATATCTAGATGATCATGGAAGAAAGTTAAATTTTCAGCTAGAAGATCAAGTTTGGTTATCCATAATTAATAAATCATTGATGCAAATACCAAAATTTAATCATTGCTTCATTGATCTTTTTGTAATGTTGAAATGCATAGACTATGTGTCTTACAAGTTGGAGTCCCTATAGCATATGGAAAAATATCCCATATTTCATGTGTCATGATTGTGAACACATATACCACAATCCGAACAATTCATAAATATATCATAACCTCTTCCTTTTACTATTATTGTAGTACATCATGAAAAATTTGAGGTTGAAAAGATACCCAAATAGTGATTTGGGATCATAACTACCTTAAAATCTAGTATTTGGTTTGGTGGAAATTATATATGTGCTAACAATTTAATAAATGTATCTTTGATAATTCAAGAGTTTGAACATGTGCACAACAAAGACATTGCATCTTAAAAGGAATGAGACTTGTAATCATCTTTAGTGAATGAAAACTAAAGTAGAGGTTATGCAAGGTGGAGATAGATAGTTTTGAGTTGACTATTAATACACTATTTTAATATTGTCACGTCAACAATATGTGTTTCTAATATATTAGTTATGTGTTAATTAGAATTACACGTTAGTCATTTGTGTGCTCATAGTTATGTCTGACATGTAATCCATAAGGAGTTTGATGGATGATGGTTGTGAGACCTTATTTATATTGTACATTTTGGAGAACTATACAAGGAAAAAAAAGAAACTATTGAAATTATCTCTCAACTTCAGAATTATTAAGCTATTTGAGTTATCTATCTTCACTAACACAGTGTTATAGAAACATTTGAATATTGGTCTCAATAGTATATGCATCAGTTTAGCGACGGTATTTTGTCAAGTTTCAAAAGTACTAGTTTCAAAAGTTCAAAAACATCAAATTCATGTCATTTAGTTTGAGGAATGTAGTCTTCATCCAATGCAGGCTCCTAAGTCGATCCTTCTATATCGAAACATTCAAATCTGACAGTAAAATAACATGGGGTTACCACACTGGAGTTTAAACTACTACGAGGATGAATATCGAGGCAAAGTATGATAATACACTTGTGGTGCTATATGACGATGTCGCATGGACATTTCTTTGCTCTGAGAACGCCTGAGCGTCTGGTTGTAGAAGAACCCTCTAGAACCCCATGTGAGTTGACAATTTCTTCTTCTTCTCCTCAACATTCCACATTTGAGTTCATTATAAACCAGTAAAACTTCAACTGAAGAAGATTATGATAGCCAATGATTCGACCAATCATAACCCTTTTAATCTCTCAGAAAAGTTTGAGATGTTTTCCTCCTTTAGATCTCTCTGACCAATTGTTGATTTGCACACTATATCACAAGGCGATATGCAGACCCCTGTGTACAAAACCCATCACACATCCCAATCCTTCACTTAAATTGCTCCCAGATTTCATGAGAAGGTCACTCATCATCAGAACTCATCATCAGAGAACTATGACGGTTGTCATACACCAATACCCAATCACCTTCTTTAACCTCCTTTGGTCTCAGCCTATGACGTTTGTCAAATTTGTCCTTGTTTCTAAGGCGTGCCTCTCTAAGTCTCTCCATTGCCAATTGTACATCCTCCGTTCTCCTCTTTAGCTGTCGAATGCGTATCGTCAAAAGATCTTCTCTACTTAGATTATCCTCCCAAGGCAACACACTCCATGTGGGAATGTTTTCCTCTATTGGCATAATCGGCTTTTGGCCTTGCATTAACTCTGATGGCATATAGCCGGTCACAGAGCTATGGGTTGTACGATCAACCCATAATGCAAAAGGTAACAAACGAGGCCATTGTCCAGTCTTTCCCCTACATGACTTCACAATTGCTTTGATAATAGGTGGATGACCCCGCTCACTCTTCTCATTTCCTTCTGGATTATAAGAAGTGGTGAGAGACAGCTTGACTCCACATCTCTCAAAGAAATTACGTGCCTCTTGAGCATTCAACTCTCGTTGATCAGCGATTATCTTCCCAACACATCCATAACAACACACAACATCCTCCAAAGGAAATCTGCAAACCCCTTCTGTTGCTTTTGATCGTAGTGCTCTTCCCTCCACTTGATTGGATAGATCCTCCCTTGCTAACACCAGATACCTCATCTGCCCTAACCCCATCATCATGACCACCAAATCCACAACCCACTTGTAATGGATAGCAAGTGGATATATAGGATGCAAACCATCATGGTGTCGGATTTTAGAATACATCTGACACGTCTCACAAATCTCCACAAATCCTACCACATCCTTGTAGATGTTTTTCCACCAATATCTCTCTTTCAATTTCATGAAAGTGGCATATATCCCCCTGTGGCCTGCCCATAAGCTTTCATGAAACTCCCGCATCAACTCCTGTTGAGCCTCCTTTCCACAAATCACACGTTGTGACATGTCACCCTTCCGCTTCAGTCTCTTCCATAGGTATCCATCTTGTAACATGTAGTTGTAGGCCTTCCTTCTTACATGTTTGAATTCATGATCATTCCAACCGCTTTGTCGTGCTAGTGTGTTGAGATATTTTCCAATATCTAACCACTCACCCTCATACAAATCCTCCAGAAACATCTCCAAACCTTGTGTTACTCCTTGCTGATGAGCCACAGAATAAAATGTTGTTCCTACATCATCAATATCATCAATCATTTCTTCTTCTCCCTCATATCTAGCTCTTGATAACATATCTGCCACCTTGTTATCCTTTCTTGCCACATGCCTGAACTCCGGATTAAGCGTCTTGATGTATGCTATCCACCTCAACATTGCAATTGGTGATCATCCCCAACAATGGTAAACAATCCGTCTCCACAATCACATGTGCTCCAATCAGGTAGTTCCTTTCTGACTTCATGGCCGTAACAACACCCCACAATTCCTTCTTCACATGAGGATAACTTCGCTGGCTTTCACTCAAGACCTTGGCTCCAAATCTCATAGCATACCTACTCCCTTCATCTTCGTCATCCTGCCCCACGGCCCATCTTATGGCAATAGGACTGGTATCCACCGTCAATATCACTGGCTTGTTATTATGATATTCTATCCTTCGCAACACCGGAGGTGATGACATACACCTCTTCAACTTCCTCATGACCTCTACATGTCTATTGTCCCAAACAAACTTCTGATTTTTCCTTAACAACCCATATAACGGATATGTTATATGAGCATAGTGAGGACTCCATATGTGATAGAACACAACATCACCTAAAAACCGCCTCACTTCTGTCAAGGAATTGCAGATTTCGCGCATCCTTTGAATAGCATCCACCTTGTTGGGATCTGGTTTTCAACCGTACCATCCACACAAATGACCAACAATGACAATCTCTCGCACCCCAAATATAGATTTTGCTCATGACAATGTAAGATGAACCTCCTCCAATCGAGATAATATCCTCTCACAATCTTCAATGTGATCCTTCATAAACTTCCAACAGCCCCTTGGATCAATGGTCCCATCCTTCTCCTCTTCTGTACATCCTTTGATTGGCACATCATCTAGAAAAGGCCCTAAACCTAAAAACCGCCTCACTTCTGTCAAGGAGTTGCAGATTTCGCGCATCCTTTGAATAGCATCCACCTTGTTGGGATCTGGTTTTCAACCGTACCATCCACACAAATGACCAACAATGACAATCTCTTGCACCCCAAATATAGATTTTGCTCATGACAATGTAAGATGAACCTCCTCCAATCGAGATAATATCCTCTCTCAATCTTCAATGTGATCCTTCACAAACTTCCAACAGCCCCTTGGATCAATGGTCCCATCCTTCTCCTCTTCTGTACATCCTTTGATTGGAATATCATCCAAGAAAGGCATGGTCTTCTCTGGAATAAAATCCCGAAGAACTCTATTCATCCCATTCATCATGTGTGCTACAGAATTCGTCGCTCCTTGTGGTAGTGTGCACATTCTCACCAACCCTAATGGTGTTCTCATTGTGGTAACATCCCTGCTTCCTTCTGATAGTTGAAACTGATCATACATAGAGCAAAGATCCCCCATGGAGTAGATAACTCTCCCTCCAAAGGCTTCTGCAAACTCGTCCACAATTGGTCACACCCCATATTCCTGATAGTCACTTGATTCACCGGTTACATGTCTTGAATGAATCGTAGTGATCCATTTTTTTTGGCACTGTAAACCATCGACTGGAATATGGTGCAAAGGACGGCTCCAAAATCCTCATCCTCATCTTCTCCTTCAACAACTTAATGAGTTTTGGAATATGGATTCTAGGTACTGGGATCGGTCTCAAGTCCCAAGGTGCATGAGGCACAGTAAAAATGATCATGGGAGCTACTACATTAGGATCCACACACCCTATCTCCTTTGCTTCAAAAGAGAATGCTTTTCCATGCCTACCAAACATCTCTTTGAAACACCTTTCCTCATTTGTAAGAAGGAAACCTTCACATCCAACCTTCAACTCCTTCATAGTGGTTTCAGTAAACTTGTGTCCCATTTTACTAGGTTCCCTCAAGTTACTTTGTCTACTCGCTTGCTGCACTTGTTCCTTTGAGTCATTTGGTAAAGGAGCAGCTATTGGTTTCACCTTCTTATCAACCGTTTTATATCTAGTCTCCACTCGAACCTCGGGTGCTTGGAACATCTCAATAGTGGAGTAGAGCTCTCTAGAGTGAACCTCCACTATCTTGTCTTCATCCCCAAATCCAATCTTCATCATCTCCTTCAACGGATCTCCCAAAGCAAACTCCTCATAAACTCCTGATATATATTCACCATCCTCAAGAAGCTTCAAATCTGCAAGGTCTTCTTCATATCTGTGCAGTTTGTACTTCTCCCATCTTTTTAAATTAGCAACCTCCTTGTATGTAGCATATCCCTCACGCGAAAACTCCATCAACCATGTACAAAAGGTACCTTTCTCTTGCATAGGTGAGAATACCTTCTCCTCCGTACCACTATATCCTCTCTCTACAACGGTACTTCTCCAAAATCCTCAAAATCTTCAGATTTTGGGAAAGCTCCCTCTCTCAACCGTGCTTTGTTTCTCTCATGATTTGTTGGAATTGTTAGAAACTGCACCAACCACTTCCCATCTTGGCTGCGATTTCGTGCATATGCCAATCCATCATCAAGCACTCTTGTCTCCATCCTGGGTGCTATGATGTAAGGCTGACCAAGAATCAATGGGTATGATGTAGAGTCTTGCACGAAGAAATTCTGCTCAGCTACTACATCCCCAACCTTCACTGGAATATTAGGGCACGCTCCATACAAGCCCCCTCGAGTATTGTTGGCTGCCCTAGTCACCCAACCATGATTGGTGTCTATGGGCCACTTCCCCTTCTTGTAGAGCTTTCTCGACATTATATTGATATACGATCCATGATCAATTAGTGCTAACACCGGTTCACTGAGATCCCCTAGCTTCACAAGGGTTTCAGTAGTCGCCCTTGCCCAATGCGATCGGGTGTAGTGGCTAGACACCTTCATACCTTCTTCTTTTGCCTCATCCTCAAAGCGAACCTTCTAAGATTTCAATCCACAACACTCTACCAGCGCATGTTCTTTATCCCTTGATACATTTGTACCCATAGCATGAAGTAGAGCAGTCTCATTGGAAATCTGCGGTTTCCTCTTGATGATATCAATGATAACATCATGAAACTCACTCTTTGCTATTCCAAGTATCTCCCTCAAGGTAAACTCTACATTGGCATTCAAAATCCTCTCCTCCAAGACTCCCTTCAAATCTGTTGCCGCCTCAATATCCGATTGTAGTTTGTAAGCTGGTACCTTCCCCTTGTCCTTCTCACCCCCTTTGGTTCTTTCCTTAGACCTTGAGGGACTAGCTTCCTCCAAAGCGTGATCAGGTGGGAGAGGTGTATCAGGTCTGATACGTTCTCTAGCCAACCTCTTCAATGAGAGTCCTTCGCCAGAATCCTCCTCTTCCCTCCGTCTCTTATCTTCCACCGATGCTTCATATTGAGTCTTAGCAATATAAGCATGAACTGATGTGGTTTCTACTGGATCTTCCCATCCAATAGTAGCACGTATTTCCGCCGCTGTTCTTAGAAGAGTCTCTCTAGCTACCTTCCCTTTCTCCATAGTAGCAAGAGCACTTGACCATATGCCATTAAGCGGTACATTGTCGCAAAGGACAATTCTTTGCTCTAAGAACGCCCGAGCGCCTGGTCTGTAGAAGAACCCTCTAGAACCTTGTGTGAGTTGACAATCTCTTCTTCCCCTCCTCACCACTCCACATTTGAGTTCCTTATAACCGGTAAAACTTCAACGGGAGAAAAATATGATATCCGATGATTGGACCAATAACTCTCGCTTAAACTTTACAGAAAATTACTCCACAACCCTTTCAATCACTCAGAAAAGTTTCATATGTTTTGATGCTTTAGATCTCTCAACACAATTGTTGACTTATCCACTGTATCACAAGGCAATATGCAGACCCATGTGTACAAAACCAATCACAAATCCCATTCCACCACTCCGATTGCTCTCAAATTTCATAAGAAGATTACTCATCATCCGAATTTCAACACTGGAAAGTTTTATTGACATAACTTTCTGGTATCAAAAGATATGATTGATGTACTAAGTTTGTGATATTCAGTGCAATCCTACAACTCTAACTGCTTACACAAACCTCAACCTATCACTCCGTACTCAAAACTCATCCATTCGAGTCAAAACTTCAATCAAAACACTAGCATGAGTCGTAAACTGTTTTTCAGTTGACTTAGATCTCCCAAAAACCTCGTAAGATTCTCACAAACACTCCAAATACACTCAAAGGTATAAATTTCTCTCTCTAACTTTGAATCACCGTTTCAGAGTGACAAATCTTTCAAATCCATCCATTCTTGAATTCACGTTGTAGCTCGTCCCGTCAGCTTTCCAACGCTATCCTCAGATTTTTGAATGTTTCTCTGAAAGTTCTCCAAAATCCCTAAAAACCTCGAAAAGTTGCCCTAGTGCCCTCATTGGTCAAAACTCCTAGACCAATGGGAATGGAAAATGCTATTTTGACCTCTAGTGTGGCGAAATTAGCTCCATTGAAACTTAGAGCTTTACAACTTTCCTTAACACTCTACTTAGACATCCTATACACAATATGAGTTGTCACTAATAAGAGTTAAAATGACAACTTGAAACCAGCTAAGTATACCCAAAAGCGATCACGATGAAGACACCAGATGTTGATCACAAATGGACTCGACAATGGTATATCTTGAGGATCATGTTGTCCCCTATCCACGTTCTACATCGACTCCACTTTAATCAGATAAGCTCCTTAGTCAGCAAGGTGATGTGTCTAGATCTCCCTAGCTCTTTACAGCCTTACAATGCCATCTATTACCCTAACCTAAAGTATTGCCGTCATGAAAACAACTCTAAAGATGACACATGTCATCATCTTCTCATAGTAGCCGCGTCACAATACGACAATGTGGCCTTCAAACTCCTCTAATCTTAGTACCTTAGCTAAAAGCTTCAACTGATGTCACTCCATGTGCACTATGATAATCATCCACAATCCTTCTCATCCCTCCCTTACCAAAATTTGTTTGGATGATTGCTCCGGTGTCCTTGAGGGCTACCTTCCCTTCTTTCCATAAAATTTCTCCACTTTGCAATGTTTGTGCAAAGTCCCCACAATCCCTTCGTGCATGATCAGTGCTGTCACACCATATGCATCGTTGCACATACGCTTGTTTGGTGGAAGTCTTCTTCTCCCCTCCCATGTCTTTCTCTTCCAACATTGCAAATTTGATCTTAAGCTCCTTCATCCCTTGCATGATCTCATCATGGATGATTCTTCCTTTTTGTAATTCACAATCGGAGCTTGAATGTTGGAGGTTGGAACACTTGCCTAGTAACAAGTGCCGGAGCAATAGAAATAGTCGTCTGAAGGGGTCTGCTCATCACAATCTTCTCTCTCCTTCTTTCTCTCTTTGCCAAGAGTCCAACTGCCTTCTCAACATCCTTCCAACTACCTGTTAGCCCTTCTTCCTCATTTTTATCTTCGAGAAGCAACTCTAGCTTCTCTTGCAACTCAACATAAGCAGCTTGGAGAAACAACTCTATTTTATGTGACTCTAAGGTGATCTTCTCCAATCGAGATAATTGTGAGAATTGTCTCTCAAACTCCCTAAGAAGCTATGTTGCATGGGACTTCTTATTGGACCTTTCGACCCACTCCATGAATGACTTCTTAGTGACTCTATCAGAATCTTCTTAGAAGTACTCATCCCTCAAGGCACGGGAATATGTTTCCCAACCCTCACCAAAGTGTTCATGTAGGGATTTCACATGGCTTCTAATCTCCGGCACCGCAGCAAGACAGAACATTTCTATCATCTCTTTTTCAGGAACACGGTTCAGCTCCATTTCCTTGACGTAGTACCTCAAGTACTTTGAGACATCCCTCCCGTCAAACTGATCCATCTTCCCCACCACAGCTTGCAGCGCCCTTGTGGCTAAATTCTCCCTTCGGTCCTGCAATTGTTGATGTTGAAGGAAGAGTGTGAATGCTTGAAACATCTCCGCTGTTGTCGGATCAAGTTGCACCTTAGGTACCTCGCTTGCTCTGCTCGACCCCTCCCCACTCATTGTAAACGTTCTTGTGATCCCGAACATCCACTCAGCTCGTTATCAATGAAAAGCCGCCTTGGTCGTTGACCCCTCCAATTCCCCAAGTATCCAACCTTTTGCGTCTATCTACTTTGATCTAAATCTAGATCCCCGTGGTCTGTGCCTAATGGATTGGGCAACCTAACTTGCCATCACCTCAAGGACTCTTGGGAGAGTTGGCCATCACTTCCAACTTCTCACAAGAGAAATACGCAACACGCACTAGAGTGGTAACCGGTGATCAAGTCCGGACTCCTATAGAATCAGGCGCCCACACAAATCCAGCATGGTGCACACAGCCAATATGGAGGGGATCCAAACACAAGAAGCAAACAACGACCCTCCATACTTGAATCGTTCCAACCCACCCATGACTGACTCTTGCCAGCACTTGGTATTTGACATATCATAAAACTCAACGTTCTGCGCTAAGCTATCACTATAGAGTTCTTACAATCTGATTTCTGACTAATTTTATATCTCAAGTCCAAACAAAACTTGAACTTGCATCCTAATATCTCAAGGCCAACCCACAACCTAACCTTGCAATCTACACCTTACTCTAAACTTGGAACAGTCAACCATAAACCAAAACTCATGAAACTGAAAACTCCCAACAAGAGAACTTATGAAAGTTCCTCCACCTCAGAGGTTTCACGTCGAGTTCACCACTTATGTCACATGGTCATTTCTTTGCTCTGAGAATGCCCGAGTGCATGGCTGTAGAAGAACCCTCTAGAACCTCGTGTGAGTTGACAATTTCTTCTTCTTCTCCTCAGCACTCCACATTCGAGTTTATTATAAACCGGTAAAACTACAATGGAAGAAGATTATGATAGCTTATGATTTTACCAATAACTCTTGCTTAAACTTTACAAAAAATTTTTCCACAACCCTTTTAATCTCTAAGAAAAGTTTTAGATGTTTTCTTTTTTAGATCTCTCAGAACAATTGTTGATTTGCACATTGTATCACAAGGCACTATGCAGACCCATGTGTACAAAATCCATCACACATCCCAATCTTTAATTGCTCCCAGATTTCATGAGAAGGTCACTCATCATCAAAACTTGAATTCTGCAAAGTTTTATTAACAGAACTTTTTGATATCAAAAGATATGATCTCCGTACTAACTTCATGTCAGTTAGTGTAGTCCTGCAACTCTAACGGTATACACAAACTTCAAGCTATCACTCCGTACTCAAAACTCATCCAATTGAGTCAAAATTTCAATCCAAACGCAAGCTTGAGTTGTAAATATATCACTGTCAACTCAGGTCTCCCAAAACCCTCGTAAGATTTTCAGAAACACCCCAAATACACTCAAAGGTCTAAATTTCTCACTCTATTTTTGAATCATCATTTCATAGTGACAAATTGTAACCAATCTTGGTTAGTCATAGTTAGTTTAGCCAAAGCGTAGAGTGGTCACTAGATCACAAAAAGACAAGATAGTGATGTGCACTATCCAAAAAGCAAAAGGGTAAATGACGAGGTGGCTACCATGCATTGGTGGATCAGATTGTGTGCTAGACGTCTGTTAGGAATTGGGTAGGATAAGATAACAAAACATGCAACCTACGCATGTTAGTCATGTGACATAGTTTGGATGTCGGACTCCTCTAGTCCTACAGTATACAAATCAAGGAGAGGTCTTGAGAAGACATCTCTTATCTTGGAAGTCATTCCGGAGTCATTGCCTTGATGCTTACAATGGTATCGAAAGGTGCTTATTGTTCCTATGAGTGTGGATCACCCATCTTGGAAGAATAGTCTAGGTTGGTACAATTATTTGAGGAGAGAGTGTTTGTTAGAGGCTGGCAGTGGCCATTGAGCTGCAAGTAGTGGAAGGGGGTTATTGTGGATGGAGGTTATGGATGGGGGAGATAGAATAGTACCGAGATTTCCATTTCTTAATCCTTTTCATGTCAAACTGTTATACATTGAGAGAGCAAGGTTGACTCAGTATTTGGTTTATCATTTTGGTGCCAACTTCATGGACCAAGTGATGAGATCTCAAGATCTTGTTATCTTACCTATAGTCACCTACGATGTTACTTGGGATCTCACGATTTATATTTTAGTTTAGAGATGGACCTCAATAGACCACCACCTGTGAGATTCAACACACGGTGTGAAATCTATTGTGTGTATCATACTAAAGCTATGTTTCGGAGCCTAGTTATTAGAAACTTTGGAGATGAGTATTACCATGAGGTGATAGCATCACCTATTCCTTTTGTGTTGCCAATCTTGAGAAATTGGAGAGTGTTCATCTTAACCCTATACTGAGAGAGAGTGGACGGAGACGAATCATGGAGGACATTTTGAGAGAAATGATTCAGGAGTTGAGAGATTTGAGAAACGCATTTGAGCAAAGTTTAATCAAGTACAAGAGTTAGCTCAAGAATTGACAACAGTCAAAACGAGAGGAATGGAAAATGAGAGAATGAGAGAAACTCAAATGGAGATGGAGACATCACCATCCATGGTGGAGAGTGAAGAAACAGTGAGAGCCCGTGCTCTTGAAGCCCAAGCAGCACAACGAGCAAGAGAGCTAGATCTTCAGACATCCATGATTCTGAAGATGACAAAAGCTTGTAAGATAGAACCTTACCGAGGTAGTCGAACCATGGGAGTTTTGGAAGGTTGGATTGAGAGAATGGAGTATCATCTTGCTTTGTTCAATATCAACGATCACATTGCAGGTCTTTTTGTTCGTACTTTGTTGTTGGAGAAAGCATCTACTTGGTTTCAGGGTTGGATGATGGAGCTCAATGAGTCAGACCAATAGGTTACTTGGAGTGCAATGAAACGAGGTCTTCTTCAGAATTTTCAAGCAGTTGATCCCATCATCACGGCACGGATGAGGTTGTGGAAACTTGAACAGAAGGGAAGTGTGGAGGAGTACATTGAAGAATTTTGAGATCTTCGAATTCAGATACGAGATATGAGTGGAGTTGAAGCCCTTGATTTATTCAAGAGAGGGTTGAAGAAAAAGATTCAACATGAGGTGATTCGGGACAATCCAAGCAACTTGAACGAGGCTATTGCTTGTGCACAACGAATGTCCAACGTCTACCACAACACTGGAGAGGTATCAGTTCCCACGAATCAATACTATGGACCAATGCATATGGAGTTGGGCAACATAAGGAGGAGAGAAGATTTCATTCCAAGGGGAGTGAACGCACAAGGAGGAGATCGTCACAACTCGAATCCTCATCAAGAAGGAAATTCAAGAGGAGGAGACGGAGTGGAGGGAAGACAAGAAATGAGGCAATGCTATAATTGTGGAAGACTTGGTCACATTGCCATGAATTGCCGTACCCGAGTTCTAGAAAGAGAAGCTAGACCCCCCTATCGACGAGCTCAACAATCTTGAAGGTGGAGACGAAGTGACCGATGGAAATCCTGGAAACGACGAGCACCAGTAACCTTGCCTTGCGGCCTTACTAGTTCGATGAAAAGGAGGAAGGGCGAGGGAAGGAATCACAAACATGAGGTAAATGGTTTGAGAAAGAAGGAAACATGTTTGATTGTGACGAATGGCGAGATAGAAGGAGTAAAAGTGAGAGTATTGATTGATCCAGGAGCTACAGAAAATTTCCTATCTCGATCTATTGCTATAAAGTTGGGATTAGCTTTAGAGAAAGATGAGAGTGAAAAGGTAGAGTTGTCAAACGGGCAAACAAAGAGCATTGAGAGCATTCCTAGAAAAGTGGAGTTGAAGATTGGGCAATACAAGGAATCGTTGGAGTGGAGAGTAATTCAATTAGCTCGCTATGATGCTATTTTGGGTATGCCTTGGATGGAAAAATATAATCCTGAGGTAGATTGGCGAAGGAAGATAGTAAAAACCATCAGTTGGAGGATCTTTGGAGATAGACTTAGATCAGGACACAAAAACTTACCTCTCTACGTGATAGGAAGAACCGCTATCAGTCACAAAGATGTATGTTTTTTGGGCCTAATAAGAGACGTAAGCGCTCCAAAAAAGCAGTCTTTTATACATGAGGAGTTAACTTGTATCTTGAACGAGTTTCAAGATGTTTTTCCAGATGATTTGCCTCCAGGTTTACCACCAAGAAGGAGAGTGGATCACAAGATAGAGATCTTACCAGGAAGTTCTCCTCCTTGTAAAAGTCCCTATCGACTTGCACCAAACGAGCTAGAGGAATGCAAGGCACAATTGGAAGAGTTGTTGGAGAAGGGGTTTATCTAACCTAGTGTGTCACCATATGGAGCTCCAGTATTGTTCGTGAAGAAGAAAGACGGCTCCATGCGGATGTGCATGGACTATCGTGCTCTAAATCAACAAACGGTGAAAAACAAGTATCCATTACCGTGAATGGATGACTTGTTTGATCAACTTCATGGAGCAAAGTATTTCATCAAACTTGATCTTAGAAGCGGATACAATTAGATCAGAGTGGCGAATGAAGACATACAAAAGACAACTTTTAGAACTAGATATGGTCATTTTGAGTATCTAGTTATGCCATTTGGTTTAACCAATGCCCCTGGCACATTCATGGGACTGATGAATGATATTTTTCGTAAATATCTAGATAAATCAGTGATTGTGTTTTAAGATGATATCTTGATATATAGCAAGTCCTTACAAGATCATCAAAAACATCTACGAGAAGTACTCCAAGTGTTGAGAGAAAATAAGCTGTATGCTAAGATGTCAAAATGTGAGTTTGAAAATCGAAGTAGATTACCTAGGCCATAGAGTTAGTGCTGATGGCATCCAAGTCATGAGTGACAAAGTGGAAGCCATTCAAAATTCTATTGCCCCAAAGAATCAGACTCAACTACGTAGTTTTTTGGGTTTAACCGGCTTCTATAGAAGGTTTGTGGAGGCTTTTGCTCGTATTGCTCAAGCCTTAACAAGTCTCTTAGGCCAAGGGCAGAAATGGCAATGGAGTACAGCTCAAGAGATTGCATTTCAAGCTTTGAAGGATGCGCTCTTACATGCACCAATCCTTAAATGGTATGAACCAGGTAGACCAACAAAACTTGCTACAGATGCATCAAGTGTGGCAGTTGGAGGAGTGTTACAACAAGAATGGAAAGATGGATGACACCCAATTGCTTTCTTCTCACGAAAAACTTTTGCCGGCGGAGCAAAATTATCATACCATAGAGAGGGAGGAGTTAGCCATTGTCTTGGCTACTAAACATTGGAAGCACTATCTCGGAGATAAGGAGTTTGTGGTTGAGACAGACCACAAGCCTTTGGTTTATTTAGAAACTCAAAAGGACCTCTCAAAGCATCAGATTCGTTGGGCTGAATGGCGACAACGTTTCAACATGAAGATCGTGTATGTGGAGGGGAGAAGCATCTTGCCGATGCATTGACACGAATGCCGTGCATTAATCACATCACGGAGGTGAAGATTCACTCTGAATGGTGGGAGAACTTGCATCGCGCTACCAAGGAGGATGAGGAGATTGCACAAGCCATTCAACATGGTCGAGCACATTTAGAACGGGGATTGGCATTCTATAAGGGAAGGATTTGGATACCCTCAGATGTTGCTCTCCGTATAACAGTGTTAGAGGAGGCACATGATTCAGCTATTGCGGGCCATGTAGGAGTGGAGAAGACCACTGAAGGCGTCCAAAGAGTATACTTTTGGCCAAAACTAAGAGAGGACATCACCACCTATGTTCGAGGTTGTGTGGCTTGTCAACAAAACAAGGCTAGCAATCAAAAACCAGCAAGTCTACTACATCCTCTACCAACACCTACTAGAAGATGGGAGCACGTCAGTATGGACATTGTATGTGAATTACCAATGACGTCTACGGGTTATGATTGGATAGTCGTTTTTGTGGATAAATTGAGCAAGATGATCCATATTAGGCCCACAACAAAGACAATTACTGCACCTGAACTTGCTCAAATTCATATGGATGCAGTTTTTGCTCAACATGGTTTAGCTATAGTGCTCATCACCGATAGGGGCACTCAATTTACTAGCATGTTTTGGAAAACCCTATTTGGGCTATTCAAAACAAAACTAGCCATGTCCACAGCTTATCATCCTCAAACGATGGGCAAACCGAAAAGAGCAAATAGAACTATTGAGGACATGCTTAGAGCTTTCACTTTGGAAGAGCAAGAAGGTTGGGATGCACTTTTACCCTTGATTGAGTTTGCTTATAATAACTCAATCAATGCATCCACAAAAGTCAGCCCATTCTTCTTGATGTATGGAGAACACCTTATCACACCATCTAGCTTGGTGAGTGTAGGTCACATGTAGGAACCATCAACCCAAGTGGAAGCAGTGAACGAGTTTGTGGTACGAGTCCAACGAGGAGTGCATCAGGCAAAGCAAAAATTAGCCATTGCTGAGAATCAGCAAAAATAATATGCTGATGCTCATTGACGACATGTGGAGTTTCAAAAAGGTGATCAGGTGTGGTTGTCTACTACCAATTTGTCATTAATAGGGGTTCGAAGTTAAGTCCACGGTTTATTGGACCTTTCTTGATTGTCCAACGGATTGGAGAAGTTGCCTACAAGTTAGAGTTGCAAACACACATGAAAATACATCCCGTTTTTCATGTGTCTCTCTTGAGGAAGTATACCCGACGATCTTCTTCCTTTGACAACCCACATCAACCTCCTCCTTTACCAGCCATGATTGATGGTGTAGAGGAATATGAGGTTGAGAGAATTCTCAAGAAACGGACAAGAGGTCAGCGGAACCCCAAAGTGGAATATCTAGTCCAATGGAAAGGTTACCCACTTTATGAAACTACTTGGGAACCATCGGCAAATCTTACAAATGCCAAGATACTTGTAGAGACTTTTGAGTCTTCTTGCAATGAGGATGTTGCGACTTAAATGGGGGGAGGTTTGTAACCAATCTTGGTTAGTCATAGTTAGTTTAGCCAAAGCGTAGAGTGGTCACTAGATCACAAAAAGACAAGATACTGATGTGCACTATCCAAAAAGCAAAAGGGTAAATGACGAAGTGGCTACTACGCATTGGTGGATCAGATTGTGTGCTAGACGTCTGTTAGGAATTGGGTAGGATAAGATAACAAAACATGCAACCTACGCATGTTAGTCATGTGGCATAGTTTGGATGTCGGACACCTCTAGTCCTACAGTATATAAATCAAGGAGAGGTCTTGAGAAGACATCTCTTATCTTGGAAGTCATTCCGGAGTCATTGCCTTCAGTGTTACACAAATCCTTCAAATCCATCCATTCTTGAGCCCACGTCGTAACTCGTCTTGTCAGCTCTCCAATCTTGTCTTCAGATCTCCGAATGCCTCTCTGAATGGGCTCCAAAACTCCTCAAAACCTTGAAGAAGTTGCCCAAGTGCCATCATTGGGCCAAACTCCAAGACCAATGAAAATGAAGAGTGTTATTTTGACCTCTAGTGTGGCCCAATTAGCTCCATTTTAACTTAGAGCTTTACAACTATCCTAAACACACTACTTAGCCATCCTTTACATTATACGAGTTGCCACTAATAAGGAGTCAAAATGACAACTCTAAGTATGAACGGAACTACAAACGGAACCGGGAAGTTTTTAACTTGAGAATAATACTCCTCGCCAAAGTTCCTAACAATCAACTCCCTATGGCTTATTTTTGGTAAGCAATAGTGATGGATTGGAACCCATGTGTTGAAAGCCACCACTAGTGGTAAGTTCAGATCCATAGCGCCCAAACTAAATCAAAATGTATACTGTTACGTCCCAAATCACAGCGTAGGAAACAACTGGAGAGTTTGGGTCTGGAGAGTTTATCACTTGTTGCAGAAAGTTATCCCCAAAATGATACACTAACCAAGTACGAAAGTGATCACGATGAAGACACCGGATGTTGATCATAAATGGATTGGGCATCGATACATCTGGAGGATCATGTTGTCCTCTATCAATATCCTACGTCGGCTCCACTTCGATCAGATAAGCTCCTTAGTTAGCAAAGTGACATCACAAAGGTTGATAGTTTTGTTGGAGATTGAAAAAAACACACGTTCGTTACCATGTACTCAAGATGGGGTTTCAATGTGTCTTGTAATAGAGATCCAATCAAGGCACGATGATTTGGATGATTGGATATTCCATCCTCTATCTAGGAGCTGGGTAGCTTCTTACTCCTAGAAGCTACCCAACCTTACATTTGGAATGTCATCTCCATATACCTCGATACAATGTGCAATTGATCGAAAGTACCGTTACATGATGTAAAGTTTCATCCTACACTTATCATCAACAAGTACAATTTCATAGGCTACTATGGGGCAAACAAAGTTATCTCAATGGATGAAAATTTTACTTGAAAATTTAAAGTTTAGGTGGGGTTTGTTAAGAGGAAGGGGAAGTGGGTGGGCGTGGGACATCTTGAATAGTTGTGCCTTTGTGACTAACTCCAAGAATAAACCACTTTCTTCGTCTCGGCTGCTTTCACTCTACATCAACATTCGTCTCCTTTAGTGCTCGCTTTATAACCTATTCTTCTTTCTTGTTTTTATATACCTACTGACAGCAGATTTTATCGCCAAAGCAGGTCGGTTTCCAAACGGGGTGTTGAGACTACAGTGGTGAATCAAAGTTGTGCATCACGGCAGTCCAAGTATCGTAATGCATACAATGTACAAACTCTTTGACAATCGAGGTCAACTTTAGGGCAGAAAATTTGATTCTCACCAAACTTCAAGACAGAAAGATGGACAGTCTCATTAGATGCAACAATTTTGATCCCAACAACGGTCCCGCCTTACCTTGCGTGAGGAGGGCCGTCAATCGGTTTGTATTGTATCTAACCTGGGACTTTCACAATACAGAAGTTCGGAAAATATTTCTCTACAAGTCATAAATATAAATAAATAAAGAAATCACTGGCTTTGATTCTACATGAATTGGCAAAATGTGATTGTAATAGGAGAACCATACTACAGAGAATCTCTCTCTCCATAACAATGTCCAGAGGTACAGAGAAACTTTAGCGTCAATGCACCGAGTCCGAAGTCCGATCAATACTTGTTTCAAAAGGTATCGAGCTTAGACTATACATTTCACAAGATCTTTCTCTTAGATCTTAGCAGTTAACACTACCACCCTCACCACCTTTTATCTGGATCGCAACATATGGAACAAATCTCCATTACTGACAGCAGTGGACATGTGCGCTATTTGAAAAACCTTAACTCTCTCCATGATAGATCAAGTACCCCAGAAAGTTGTCAATCATGTTCAGAGCAGTTCAGAGTCCATGCAGATGTTTTTATAGAATATATTTGCAGTGTAAAATGGATAGACTGGCGACAGTCTAGACTTTGATTCCTCTGAGTGATATCTGAGATAATTATTTTTAAGAATTTGAAGATTACCAGCTCACATGAAAGCTTGATAAAAAATTGTACTTTCATTCAACACGAGGACGTGACGCATGATAAGAACGGAGGTTTTCTGAAGATTCCATGGCCTGAACCTTTGGTGTCCTCTCGACAGTCAATAATTTTGAACTATGGCTGCAATCGTCATGAGAGACCTTTTTCTACACAGAATAGGACATACACGGATGTCTGTCTACACTTTGTAATGAGTGTGATTTGTGACACATGTCATGATAGGCTGGGAGACAATCTTGCAAGACTTATGTTGTTGAAAAACCCAAATGTTTTCCTATTTTTAAAATACTGAACAGTATTTTTTTTATTTTATTTAAAGAGATTGCTGTAAGGAAGAGCAAGAGACGTCAACATATCAAGTTCATTCCTCATGTTATGGGTTCTGTTTGGTCTCCCACTATCTCCAACAAACCAGATGCGACAATAGGATAAATTCTTCATACTGGCCATAGTGTTGAGGCAAACTTAGAAAAAGCTTGCAGACTTTAGTACTGATTTAATGTGCTCTCATGATGATGGTTTTGGAACCATGCAGTGAGAAACCTCGGCATGACCGGCTTCAAAACGAGTATTGGGTACCTGCACGAGATAGCTGAGACTTCCGTCCTTGTACTATCGCATCGTACAATGTTCTAGCATATTACTCCAAAGTCCGAGTTATTTTTCATCTTCGCTCAAGAGCAAAAATTCACAAATGAATAATCACTTCAAGTAAAGAGAAAAGGGACAAGAAGTCAAATCCGAGAAAGTATAATAACAAAATGGATGGGAAGACCCCATCAAATCGTACAAGGATGGAACCAAACTGGTAACATGGGGCTAGACCCCAATAGTATCACACTGGGAAATATGTCCTACAACACCTAAGATATATGAACTATCCAAGTCAAAAGGTCTACAAACAACAGGAACATCCAAAGAAGCATCACCTAACGTGATTGCTCTCCTATGGATTGCACCAGCTAGTGCTCTCTGTAGAGCAATGGAAACACGTTGCCTAAAATAGGCTATACAGTAAGCTAAAGAGAGTAATACCCCATGTCGCCTAGTATGGTAGGCTCTCGCACACTCCCTCACGAACATGTCGAAGTCGGTGTCCATAGTTCCATATAGCTCCAAAGCTAGAGGAACAAAGAGGTGAACTCTCTGCATAACTCTATACTTGTAGACCTTGGCTGCTGCCGCTCCACTCGCCGCCCATCCTGGAGGATGGGTGATCACCCCCTCTAAAACTGTGTCTCTAGTAAGATCGATAACCACCACATCAGCCACAATGACCTACATATTTGTCGAAATGATTTTTTTTGTTCTAGTTTCCAAGATATTTCTTGAGCATTTCCGGAAATACAAGATCATTTCGAGATTTTTGAGCATATTCGAGGGTTTGATGTAACTATTGTCACTTCAGCCAACACACAAGATGAGACTGTAATTTTGTGGATCTGGTCCTCCCGAACCAAGTACAGGTCTACCCTAACCCTAGTCGAATGCAAGGCATACCAACGCTCTCTCTATGTGAGATATCCACCCTATCGCACCATAACAAACACCACATCCCTAATGGCATCATGGGTAGCTATCCTTTGCGTTCCGAATGGAAGAAAGAAATTTTGAATGATGAAAGGACCTGATAAGGTGGGGCATAAAGAGGGCAAGGCGGAAACGCACCTTGTCCTACGTAGGTAGCTTTGATTTGCGCTCGAAGAGATTACAGCTTCTTCCCGGCCTCTGCTTTTTATTGCAACACCACTAACCTCCCTACCCTTAGAATGTGAACATGATGGCCCACTTGATGAATCCTTATAGAATGACAAACACTAAAGAGGAAAACCTCTACACCTGTCACTGGCCTACAGTGATTTTGAGGTAAAAGGTCTTTATTTAAATTAGCATCATGGCATCGGAAGTGTACGCTGTTGATGCGTAAAAGCAAATCTTGTCCTATACCGGTTTGCATCACTCGACCTATACACCAATCAAATCATAACCACGTCATTTGCGTCGTCCCTGAGATCAGATCTAAACCGTCGGGAGAATCAACTCTAGTTTTCTGGCACTGAGTCTGCGTCGATTGAATTCGATTACAAACAAAAGAAAAGGCCGAGTAATTGAACTCGATTTAATCAGTGTACCATACATGGTTTAGCCGATTCATGAGGTTGAATTTCAATCAACTCTAGACACGGGAGAGATATTTATCCGACGAAAAGTTCCTCGACAAGCACAAGATCAAAGTCCATCAAGGATCAAAAGTCTGCAGTGAAATGTATAATGTGCATCTCTTTCCTAATCTTCATGTAAATTGTACTGCAACCTTCATCTAAAATACACTACTCACTTGACTTTAGTAATGAGGTAGCTGAAACATTTAGCTGGCAGATGTAGTGTCTGTTCGTATATCTCGTCCAATACAGAGATGTCGGATTCTGGAACTGGAACAGAACATTACATATGATCTTGCAGTTCACTACATTCCCTTTGTGCGATCTACAAGTCGAGATGTACCAAGTCTTGACAGATGCAGGTTTTCATTCGTTGATAAGGAGCTTGATTGACTGGCAACGCAACTGTCAACACTAGAGGACGAGTGTCTATAGGACCCACCGAAAAATTCTCCAACCTGGGTTGAAAGTTCAAGCTACAGTACTATACAGTTGAAAGTAATTCCTCGCCGAGCATTTGTTCATCGTCTTTAGACTCAATTGTACATGGCTGTGTTACGTACGGTAGAATATCTAAATCAGGTGGTAAAGTCTACAGGATCGCTTTGGAGGTTTCTTGCAGTGAGAGCGCCACAGTCGGGCTGTCAGGCGACTTGGAGATTGACCTCGCGATTGCTTTCACGAGGCTACATAAATCAGAAATAGTAAGAATCCGAGGAGATTGCTTGAGTCAGAAAGCTCTCTGACAGGATATGCATTTCATGGAGATTATGGGCTTTTTCATTCCTCGTTGCTGAGAAGTTCTAAGCAAGGAAGGAATGAAGATTGCATGCTCGCTTACATGTACAGCTTTCTGCAGACGAGAAAAGAGTTTCACATATCGGTGCAAAGTTGCAAACAAACAATCAAGGGAGTTTTCCTCGGTGGAGCCTGCGCAGGCTCCACCACAGCAGAAAAATCTACAATTTTGGCCCCACGTCGTTCTTGTTCTTTGTTTCTGGTGATCTGGCGTTCTTCTGTAGAAGAACGCCAGATCGGACCACTAAGGGAACATGAAGGTCCTCCTAATTAGGCACGAAACCAGGCTTGCCTCTACATGCAGTACACATTTCCTACTTTAGATGACTGGATGAAGAAGAAGACTGAAGTTCTGAAGCATGATGGCCAAATTTTGGCATGTGCTAGTGATGCCAGGCTGCTGGAGAACATTTCACCCTCAGGGACACAGGGTACATGTGGTCAGTCCGACACGTGGTGGAGGAGAACTTTGCGCTCGTGCCTTCCCAACTTACACCTCCTGTGCCTAACGGAGAGAGACAATCATGCCTGGAGATTTTGGGAATTCTGAAGAGAACCTCGCCCTCATTTGTTCCCTGCTACGTTCATGGCCACAGTAAATCCTGAAGATTGTCTCGCCAACATAGACAGTCGTGCATCAGTTGAGTGGAGGCCTCCTCCCCACCGGACGAAAAAGAGAAAAAGGAAGAAGGTTAAGGTGTTTCTTCAGTGTCGCACAGCTTGCATGACACAATCCCAAGGAGGTCACTGTGGGATGCAGTGTATTTCTGAATAGGAGTAAAATATTCGAGAGCCACGAGCACTTTACCGAGGACCATGGCCCACACAGATATGCTGCCCTGCTGGTTTCATTCGCGGTCCTGCGCAGCTCGCTGTCTCGTTGCTCAGCCCGTGTCTTGTTGCTGATGGCGGCAGTCATGGCTGATCTTGTCCTGTCACCAAGACGATTATTCCCATCAACTGTTCAGTCAATGCAGATCCGTCTTTGTATGAGCTTCGTAGGCCGTGAATGTTATGCTGAAGGGACGTAGCTGCCACCACCACCTCCTTTAACCGACTCCTGTTGGCAAATGCCAGTTAACATGCTCTTTCTTCTTTCTCACCAAAATTGCCATCGGCACTTTGGTGAGACGAAAGGGTTGCAGAGCTAGATTATGTCACGGAGCAGGACGATCGAGGACAATAATTTGAATTTGAGTGAGGGTCAGGAAAGTGATAGCGGATCAGGAAAGATGATGACCTTGGTGGGAGAAATGGACAATGGATCAGCATCCGAGTGGTCGGTACTTCAGCAGCAGCAGGAGCAGCATCATGGCAAGGGAAACTGAAACAATGCACTGTGGGCTTAGAGCGGGGGGCTTCAGTGGATAGATGATCCGCCCTCAGTAGACTTCAAGATCTGGAGATCAATGAATAGAACAGCATTTAAACAATTAGCCGGTGTGAGCAAGTAATGGGGGGCAAGTACGTGGAGAATGGGAACAGACCCGTCAGCCCTGTATCATGGAACGATATGTTTCATTCTGCTTCTAAACTGCGACTGAACACGCGGGCGCCCGGTCTATTCCCATCGTTTAGCTCCCCAGCGCTACACTACAACACATTCGGAAGATCTGCCGACGGCACCAAAGCTCGTGAGATGGAGAACCATAGGGGAGATTCAGGAACTCCCCGGAACGCGAGTCAAGATTCGTCCAAGCAGAGCAGCGTCGACAAGGCAATTGACGAGGAAGACAAGCAGCGTGTAATTGAGCATTACAATCCTCTGTTCCCTCCGGAAGAATCGATTCCAAGAAGACTCAATGAGGCCAATTTTCAGCTGGCCATCTACATCGCGATGGCCCATGCAGGATTGGCTCTCGTGGTGGTGGTTCTCTACGGCGTGGGCCGGCTGCTCGAGGACTTTTGGAAGCCAATTCAGTGGGCAGTCTTGTGCTCCATGCCCCTGCGCGAGGTGCAAGAAGCGCTGGTCAAGTTCTGGAATGAGCCTCTGCAGGTCGGATTCGTCGAGTCTTTGGTGGCCCCGCCAATTGCCATCTACAAGGCTCTGGTGGGCACCATGTTAGATGCCAGAGACGGGTTCTTGAGTTTTGTAGGCAAGGGCGAAGGGCAGCCGAGGCCGGTCGGATTTGCCAAGCTCTTCCAATGGCTCGTCTCCTTCGCCTTCTTCACGCTCGGGCTCGAGTACTTTGGGCCCGCCAACTTGTCGCTGTTGGCCTTCGTAGGACTCCTGATGTATGCAGCAGGAACTGGATTGGAGGTCGGACATCTCACAGGTGCTCTTTCTCAGAATGGCAGGCAGGCAGCCGGCAGGATGAGCTGGGTGAAATGGGCCGTAGCGCCCATCAAGAGAGTGTCCATTGCTACGAATCAGAGGATCTCGCGTTCTCTAGCGAGTAGCCTGCACACGCTCGTGGCCGTAGGACTGATAATCATGATGATTTTGGGTTCCGTGGGCGGATTGGTTCTTTTCTCGTACAAGGTTGGGCTGGAAGGAAAGGACGCTGTGGTGATGTTGAAGGTTCATCTGGAGGAGAGCAACTACGCCGAGGTCGTGGGATTCAACAAGTGGCTCGAGGAGAACAAAGTGCCGGAGCTCATCGACAATTACGTGGTGAAGGGGTATGATGCACTCATGCATCAGGTCGATGCATTTGCTGGCGCCAACAATTTAACGGAAGTGGTCGACGTTGGCAAAGAGTTTCTGATGGGAGTCATACACAGGGATAAGAAGGGTGAGCGCATCAACAAAACTTCGAATGCAGAATCGGGACATCCTCTGGTCGGGAAGCTGCGGGGATTGCAATCGAAGATGAGGGAATTCGACGTTCAGGGTATAATGTTGGAGATAGAGGCCGCTTTTCTCCTTTTCTTGGAACATTTCCAAATCAAGAGGGAGGACTTTATGGAGAAGGCAAAAGTGTTGGCTCAAAGCTCCTCGGATGTCGGAAAGAAGCTCATTTACAGTGGCACCAATCTTGTGGCGAGCGGGGCGTCGATGCTCATCTTCGTCTGGAGCACCATTGCATCCGGGGCGGCAGGTCTGTTCAACTTTCTGACGCAAACCGTGGTTTTCTTCTCCGTGCTGTACTACCTGATCACCTCTAGCGCTGGAGGAGTGATGGAGCAAATTCTAGACATGGTGCCCTTGTCCGAAACCACAAGAAAGAGCTGCGCCAACGTCCTGGATCATACCGTGAGCAGCGTGCTTCTTGCGACCGTGAAGACGGCCTTCTTCCAAGCTTCTTTCACATGGCTTCTCTTCCGGTTCGCAGACATCCACTTCCTTTACGGCTCGACGCTGATCGCTCTGGTCCAGGCGGTGCTCCCCCTGTTTCCCAACTGGGTGGCATCGATTCCGATGGGCATAGAACTGGCCATGGAGGGTTACTATGTGCTGGCTATCGTGCTTATGTGTGTACATATATGGGTTATGGACTTTGGAGTGGACGCTATTCACAGTGAAATTCCTGGGCACAACGCTTACCTCACCGGACTTAGTATCGCCGGCGGCATGGCGCTTTTCACTCCGGCTCTGGAGGTAAGAAGCTGGCCCTGTCTTCTTCTCGATTCGCCCATTCATGCTCACGGCAGCAGCTGTTCTTTATTCAGCCAGCCCATACAAGGAGTCAATCGAGCTGCAGAAATTTGGTCATTGAGCCGTACGGTTAACCTTGTGGACGTTTATAACCGGTGGAACGTCAATGCTCGGCGTGGTTATTGTTTGATGGCGACAGTCAATCCTTGACGAGAATATCTGTCAACCCTTCTCTGCAGTTTGACTTATCAGAGGTCGGCCACTGTCAGAGGAACTAATGGCTTCTTTCCTATCAACAAATTTGCAGCACTAACACAACAGAAAGAATGGATGCGAATTGAAAGAAATTGGGACTCATAATGCAAGGTTACCAATACTCCAGTTCATGATGAAATACACCAGGACACAGCAATTTGAAAGCTTTTCAGAAATGCTCTGTCCTGGTTCCTTGATCTGCTACGATTATCAGCCATTGGATACGTTGCACGAAGGAAGAGAATTATGTTAGATTGTCTCTGACTAACATCATCTACTTACTCAACTAGCAGAAGATTATAGTTTTTCACCCGATCTGATTATGGTTGTCTGATGCTTGTCGCAGGGTGCGATCATGGGCCCGTTGTTGATGACAGTTTTGATAGCTACAAAGAACTTGTATGGGGAGTTCGTGTTGAATGCGGATAGCAACAAGTGAATGGCGATATGTGGAGTCTCCTAGTGGCCAGTGAATTAAATGAAAATGTTAACCTCTTTTGTGTACTGCTCGTCTCGAATTTTCTGTGACGAAACCGATCGTAACACACGAGACTTGGTCCACCCCACTTATGGATATGTCCACTCTGAACTGAACTGGAAGGACCATCACTGTAGGACTAGGTCCCTCTGAAGATTAGATAGTGTATAGGATCGTTTGTGTCAATATTGGAGATAGTAATTGAGCTTTAATGAATCCTACCGCAATACAACAGGCGATGATAACCGTTAGGTAAATACCTGGAAGACCGGTGCTTTTTGCCTTTGAAGTACTTGCAGAGCCTCAATATGACTCGGTGGACCAGATCTTCCACAGCTTTCAATTTATTGATAAAGCAGGCTTTCAAAGTGTAGGAAGTAGGAACTTCGACCGTGTACTACTACAATTAGAGGAGGAAGGTCAAATGAAGTTTCAGCTTTTTCAGCAAACTGTGGTCAGTTGCTCTGTACTCCCTATGCCGCTGCACACACAAAGATCTGATTTTTTTGTCTCATAATCAAACGCAAGCTTTAGGCTGAGTGAAGCACAAAAAATTCAACCAAGTGTACTTTCTGAATGTTCACAGGTCTCAACTTGTTTATTGAATGAGATATAAAAATTGAAAGTCACTTTGCATCATACAAGCTGCCACCTCTGCCAGTTGCAGCTTCTTTGAAGACCAGATTCCGCGGAATTCCGAGGTCTGACTTTCATAAAGCAATTCTTCTGAGCTTTTCTCTGTTGAAACAAGCATGCAGTCTACGGCAGTTCTTGTTAACGGAGGTTTCGAGGAAAAGACGCCATCCCATTCTGTTGACATGTTCTCCTCTTTGGTGAACTTCCTGTCCAATATTGACAGCAACTTGGAATTAGGTGAGAGACAAATTGTAAATGGAATGACAAGATGAGGTAGACCCATGTCAATTGCAGACGACATTGAACTTCTCTTTAGCATTTCATCCTGTCGTGGTTCCGACTAAGAATGTACATTATTCATACATATTCAAGAGCGCTGCAGCTACCTCAAAGAAATGGAATAAACGCCGCTGTGTTAAAGTACTTCCTTCACGCGCATACTGTTGCATGAACAACTGGAAGTAGGACCCATCAAGTCGAAAATCTGGTTATAGTGTTTCGTACCGATCCGGATGGTTTCGAGTTTTGGGGTTCCCGAGTACTGTCAGTATGATGGACGTAAATTGGTTCGAAACTCCAGTGCTGTCTCCGAGCGTATGGGGACACGTATTTGGAACCAGGAGAATCTGTAACTTGCGCACCACATCTTTTTTGACTGGGAGATCTTGATCAGACGGTTGCCGTAGTTTCTGTACTACTCCTGCCAGGTTAGACACTAGGGACCAAAAACATTGTAAACGCTTCAGACTGCAAGGTCATCTGACACGCTGTAGCTATGAGATCTTACAACTGAAAGATTGCCTTTCAAGTCAGTGCAACGTAGTCATGCAGCACATTACGGTTGTAGCATAACACGAGGTACAATGCCAAGCTGACTTCTGGAGACTTCTTCTCACCTAAAGCTGTAGAGTAACTGGATTCGTCCACAAGCTTCAGGTATTCAATGTTTGGTATACTTCGTGACGGTATTATCTCCTGACAGAAAAAAGCATTTTGCATTATCTCTTGTACCCTTGACAACATACAAAAAGAGTCCGTGAAAGAGCAATGAAGTGTCAGCAATGTATATTGGTCAGTGTGCTAGCTCAAACGTAGCTGTTCCAACACTAACAGTGTCTAAGCAAACCAAGCGAATGAACATTGCTTATAGTTATATAGGGCGATCGTAGTTTCCGGTAGGTCCCATGGTCCTTCGCATCGATGGGATGGATCCTTTTATACAAGCGTACCAGAAAGGTTTTCTCGTTAGAGGAAGGTGGCGTCACGGGATGTATCAAAGTATCATCATTCCGTTGCAAAACATCGTCAGTATGGCTGACAGTAAGTTTGCGGCCTGTGGTGAAGGTAGTTCGTTGCATTTTTGATTGTCTGCAATGAAAGATGATTCCATGACGGTTGCTCAAACTTAAAGCCGATAAATAAGAGATAATTTTTGATGCAAAATCCATGCATTCATCTGTACTAAATTCTGAACTTGCCTTACAATTGACCTCAGCACTGTTCGGAATAATTATACTTACGCAATGTCAACAGTAGAAAAACTAATCTATCCAATCTTTGATTAACTAAAACATCCTTCCTGAAGAGTGTGAGTTAAATTCTCAGACAAGATATACATATGAGAATCAATGCATCCATCCATGATAGCTTCTTCCTTAATACTCACAACCAGCATCCAGCACGCGTATTCTGTGTCATTTGCACAAACAAATCATCACATGTAGATCGTGGTGGGGAGATCCTTTGAGGCCTATCTCTTACAGTTTTAGCCTTACCTCTGGGGTTTCTTGAATAATTGACGGACAACTGCTCTTTTACCCAGATGAGAGAGGAATTTTGGACTCTGTGTTTCCCTGCTGCCATCGTCTCGACATTCTGGAGCTGACGCAGGTGACTGAGTACATGCATTAGTCGATTCTGGGGCTTGAGACTGTGATCTTGAAGCAATTGTCTTCGCAGATTTTAATGTCTGATTCTTCAAAAACCAAAGATGTGAGTAAGATACGAAAAACTTTCAACCTGCCGCATGACTTCTGTACTTGTCTCTCACCACAGCGACTCAATACCGGCTATCTACTCCGATAATATATTTAGCCGGTTGTTTGACGGTAACTTACATCAGTTTCGCTTGTATAAACTTCTTCGTTCAGCTTGCTTAAACTGGACTCTTCACACGTTCCAGTTAGGCTTGTTCGCTGGGTCATCCACGGACTGTAAAATTTTCTCTTTATGGCTTCATAATTTCTCTTCATTGTTTCTACAATTACCGCGCGACGCGCTGATTTTCCTGCTGGAATGTTGAAATAAAGAAGATGAAGAACCAGATATTGCAGCAGAGTTATTTCTTAAGATTCTAAAGGTATTTAAATAAGAACGAGGAGCGGATGAGACATGCCAACCACGATAATCTCATGGGAAAGTAATATTTCCACTACTAAGTCATCTGGTTCTGTCCACCATAGCCCAGATAAGTGGGAAGGTTATACGTAGTGATCACGTAAAGCTTATACGTTTCTCTGTTCGAATTACTTGCTCAATTCGCTGGATATTACTGGCATAAGCTGGATCCATATATGCAGTCAAAGTTCGATACCTTTCCGAATATTCAAGATTTCTGGCAAATGCAAGAAGAGAGCAGGCAACTTTGCTTTACCAATCTACATGGATCTACAATGGATATACCAATAGTATCTTGTCAAGATACAATAAAAGATAAAAGATAGAAGTAATTTCGTACAAATATTCTCCGTGACATCATATCTAAAGCCAAAGAAAGTAGTGGTAAAATCCGCTCTATACTCAGGAAAGGAAAAACATAGCCGAGGCTGCATTCACATCAGTTCTCACATAAACCACGGAGTTAACATGTTGCAAGAATTTCCCTACTGCTATTATCAAAAAGTGGAAACTTTAAACCTGCACAGAAACTCAATACTGTGGACAGTTTCTGACTGGCAGCAAACAATCCGTTTTGAAACCTAAAGTCCAAATGGCATCTTTGTAATGTGTTTACTTGTCCAACACCAAGACACCAATGCTACCCAATACGACACTCTGATATGACTATATTTTACACCCCTGGGTTGATTTTCTAGTCGGTGTAAAGGGATCAAAGTCAGCGAGTCACCAAATATGTTAGAGCCGCCCACGCCGGAAGTTCAAATTGCATAGAGACCACGGACCAAAGCGAGGCGACTGCTACTTCTTCTTCCTCCCGGTCCGACAGGCTAAACGCTGTGGTCCACGGACAGCGTCCTCATCCGACCTCACGGTCCGAGATAACCCAGGTCCCAGATGCAAGTTAACACGACACTCAAACATTCAAACAAGAACAAGTACGGTGAATACCTTCCGCGTCCGCGGCTACATGCTGACTTGGACGATGGTACAATTCCCGCGGCACTTGGAGTTACACGTGGCCTTATGCTCACTTGGACTGCGATGGCTACTGATTCACATCGAGCGGAACCGAACAGCGTGCACTACAACGTCGTTGATTACATCGACGTGCAAGCGCCACCGTGTCGTTCATGAATGTACTTGGTCAGGTTCTCTCGAGATCTTTCGAGGTGATGTGGACTCAATGCTGATACCGAGAGGAAATTCTTTGCTGTAGATTACCCTGATGCAATGTTCTATTCACAGTACTACTCCATGTGAAACAAACGAATTCCGCTGAGGATCTTGACATCAACATCCCCGATAAAAGATTGTACATCTTGACATATTGGGGCCTAGCCCCACCTTACCCCTTTGGTTTCATCCTCTTTGCTATATTAATGGGTTTCCTCCGGGACTCTAAAATCCATAAAAGATTGTCTCAATAGACTGTATGATACTGCACTCAAGAAAACATGCTCTCTCTCTCTCTCTGGCGTACAATGGAGGAATTAGTATCGATCGCTTCAAGTGTCCATTATCATCGCTGTGCCTCAATCATTCTAAATGGCATATATTTTCCTAATGCAGATAACTTAGCAAAAGATTAATAGACTCCCTGGCCCCCGGTCCTCGGGTTTCAAACATAAAGCTCCCTGTTTTCTCATTTCAAAGGAAATTGAAATGTACAAGAAAAGGATTATTATGTGAGGCTTCATGTTTCGCATGCATGGACTTCGTAATTCTTTTTAGGACAGGGTGGTAGCTGGAGTTGCAACGGGAACGAAGATATTTTGTTCACGTGCACGAGCAGAGAGAGGATACGATGAGAGTTGGTCCACATCTAGTGATTTGGGTGGAAATGATGGGCATATGGCTCTCGAGGCTCCGCCTATGACAAGGCCCATGTACTTGTACCTGCAATCTAATTTTGTGGGCAATAAAATCCAACCAGAAGGCTAGCAAATGAACAATACAGTACGTGATATAGGTAATAGAATTCGCTCAATAATATTATCGTAGATACATGTATTTCCTAATACTTACACTTCTTATACAGCTTGTCTCAATATTTACCTCTAGTGCTGCAAGCCTGCAACGTTGACAAGATGTATGACTTGAAGAAGTCATGTTGTTGGCATCCTTTATTCAGCACACTTGTTCTCTTATGAAATTAGACCACAGTAACAAAAAGAAGTATCACATCAAACGTATTTACTAAACAATATTGTAAAATATTAATTAGTAGGCTGAAGTAATCATTCTTACATTACTTATATATATTGAGAACACAAGTAATAAGTCGCATAGCCCCTCCTTGTATCTGCTACATTATCTCCTGAGTGGAAATAATGTGCCTTACAAAGATACGAGCTACTGGAAATGATTGTAGAGTTTAATGTGGCTTATCAAAGTAGTTGTCTGAACTTGAAAATCGTCATGCAGATCTAAGGAAATATACAAAAGATGTAGATTTTGGTAAGGATTTTAGTTTAGATGAAGCAATATTGGAGAAAAAATATTGCTTTAATATTTCTTCATCTTTCTCCATGACAGAAAAAATGAGAGGTATTGTAAAAGATATAAAATGGTAGAACATGAACATCACGAGTAGTAATTTCACATCGTTCAACTAGGTTAGTTTCCGGTAGATTTTTCCCCCATAGCCTACAAAGTAATATAAAAGTCCATAACACAGCTAGACCAGCCACGGGAAATGAGAACCAAAAATAGGGACAAAGAAATCAGTTGCGAGAACATAGACAGACTAAGAAGAGGGACTAGACAATCCCAGCCATGCGAGGGTTGTATGTTAGCATTATGTACCATAATTCATGTTTGCAAAAAATATACTCCACTTGCTATTCTCTATGCCCTACTTGTTTGCAATAGAGTCAAGGTATCAAAGTATTTCATGGTATCCTTTAGTCTTTACTCTTCATCTCTAGCTTTGAGAGCGATGTATGACATGCTTAACCATGTCATACAAGAACACAAGCATGTCCAAGAATGCTTAACCATTCTTGGAATGCCATTAGGTCATATCACTTTATTTTGAGCTGGCTAGACATAGCTCTTGCCGAGGATGTATTGCACGTAGATATACAACACTTTACTAAGCATCTATATGTGGTATTTGATATATTTTTATCTATTACTATTTGTGGACCCACCTATCTATTTACTTTGCACATGATTTCCTATTACAAATCTTGGTTTTACCATACATTAGAGTGATATACTCTACTCTCTAGTATTGATTGTCAACCCATCTATATATTTCTCATAGATCATACTTCACTTACTTTTATACTATATATCTTCGCTTTACTATTCATTAACGCTTTCCGATTCACAACAGTCATGTTACGGTCGCTCATGGTGTCTCATGGGACGGGAGTAAATGTGAGACACCGTAAAATAACAAAAGGAAAGGAAGACCCCATCAAATCATACAAGGATGGAAACAAACAGGTGACATGGGGTAGGCAACGTGCTCCACACTTCTACATCTTCATTACTGGCCTGGTAGTACCACACTCACATCTTCGGAGGAGATGACTACCCGTCCAAGAGTGCTATTGTGGCCTAGCCTCATCCTACCCCATTGGTTTTCTCATCCTTTTTCTATCTTGCGCCTAATTTCACTTGTTCGAAATCAGCACTATAGTCAAGGGAACTCGAAACTCACCGATGCACCGATCGTGCGGCGTAGGACGGTAGCAGTGCCGAAAAAGGGCTGAAAAAGGCGTGTAGCTATCTCTATAAAAGGCAGAAAAGCGGAATCGGGCTAAATCAGAGCGAGGAACAATGATTTGAAAATGCGGACGTGGAATAGCGTGGTGGGAGCCTTTTCTCGACGCCGCGGGCCTCCCATTTACAGAAAGCGGAGCCAAGCAAGCGTAGCCAAGTCTTGCAGGAAGAAGGCAAGAACAGGAAGCCATCCACGAAGTACGTGCCGGGAAGCAGAGCGCAAAGCGCAGAGGGGAGAGCGAGAGCGAGTCCCAGTCCTACAGTCCAGACTCCAGACTCCAGCAAGTTGCGAGCAGTACGCCAGCGGCCAATCGGAGGTCAGGAGGATTGGTCGAAAGTAGGACCGAAACTCCTTCGTCGTCACAGCCAAGGGGAGGAGGAACCGCCGGAGAGCGAGGAGGCCAGGACGATTTTTTCATTCTTCGAGTAATTCCTCTGTCGCACCTCTTATGCAAGATTTGGCCGATGCCTGGTTGCGATACCGGGACGGTGCGAGGGTGGATCATCTTGGTAGGGTGGAGGGAGGGATTCTGAAGTTGATGTGTATGAAAGTGTGGGATAGTTTAGCGGTTGCGGAAGAGTGCTACGGATTCATGGCGTTGTGAAGTGGCAGTGCGGTTTGAATTGGGGACTAGTGATCGTTTGTAGAAGGCTGTGGAGGTGGAGAAGGAGTTGAGCTGGTGATGGCGGCGTCCAATTGGTGAGGAAGTCGAGATCTAGGGGATGGAGATTTGTAGATTTCCGGTTTCTGTCGACTCGATTGCTGTGGCAGAGAAATTTGTGTGGACGGAGAGTGGAGGGTGCGGCAAGGCCGCGTGGCAAGAAGAGGAGAGCGCGGTATTGAATTGCTAGGAGGGACATTGCCTCGTCTTTGGAGTCACAGCTCAGAGGAGATCCGCCATGGTTCCGTCATGTCTTTGCCCCACGGGACTTGCTGTGCCCATTTTATCTAGTCCTTTGAAATCACAACACGGTGTCTCAGTAGAATCGTTTCACAATGGTGCTAAATCGCCAGTCTTTTCTCCAGTCTACAGGGTCCTCCCCTCTGCTTTGAGATCTCCGCACCTTCCTCACTCGGAATCAATTTATGGAGTTTCCGCCTCTGTCGGCGAAAAATCTGACTACTGGAGCTCATCTACTACAAGATATAACTTAACCTCACCAGTTCAAGTGTTTCGGGCTTCCGATGATTTGGGGAGCCCAACCTCCACGAAGCGTGGCAAAAGCAGAGAGCTTCTTTTGTGCTCAGCGGCCAGGCTCGCAAATTCAGACGTATCTTCCCCCGTCAATGTGGCGGGGAAATTCAACAAAGACATGGCATGGGCAGACGACAGTTTGAGTAGACCAAAAGACCCTATTCTGTATGACGGTTGCGAGCCTCCTACTTCCATCTACGCCCCTGGTCGTCGTATTGTTGCAAGTATGTGTACAGTCTACTCTCCGTTAACAAAGCTGAGCAAACTAGGCAGTCCGATTGTTGTGAATGAACTTAGTCATGGTCTTGACATCACAACGCAAATTTAATTTGGTCTGTGAAATTATGGCTGATCCAACATGGTTTAGAGATGATCAACTTTCCCTAACTGCAGTATGGCTTCAGAAGATGTAACTCTCCACAGTCGGGGTTAGAGGATTGTACATGTTGGAAAAATATTCACACTGGATAGTTTATACAGTTGGGGATGTACATGGGGACTTGGAACGGACCGAGGCGGCCTTGAGGTTGGCGGGAGTTCTGAGCTCGGATGGCCAAGGGCGCTGGGTCGGAGGATCCACAGTGAGTAAAGCTTCTTTCCGAGATTGTCGTATTTGTTCCTATCTGGAAATTTTTACACGGAACATAGTCGTTCACATCCAAGCCACACTCCTAGATAGTCATTCACTGAAGCGTACTGGTTTGCAGGTCTTGGTGCAAGTTGGAGACATTTTGGACAGGGGAGAGGATGAATTAGCAATTTTGTCGTTGCTGCATAATCTCGGCCAGCAAGCACTCCTCAGGGGTGGGGCTGTGTTTCAGGTTTCTATTCGTAGTCCTTTGTTATTATAATTCATACCACATTCTGCAATTGTCCGTCGTTTGTTTTCCATCCCTTGTGATTAGAAATATACATAAGCTATGTATTTTGGTTACAAGTCGAAGGACATCAATGAATATCACAATTTTGTTGTAGAATTCAAAGGCACTAGAATTGAAGGAACTTAGATATGCAATAAGTATATATCATTTCCTCATACTCTTTCAGGAAGCTGGAATATCCTTTTCATGTGCTTCGTATAATGTCCGTAGTTGTGGTTTTTCTATGAAGTTGCTATACGAGAGAATTACCCTGTACATGATTTTGCATCGACATGTCTTTCAGAAGCAAAAGACTGGTGGTAGTTTGGTTGGTCCATACTCCCTATTTCTTCTGTGAGGACTGTATGTAAGGTTTATAGTAAAACTAATAGCTGAAGATCAGGTTTACCTCTTGTAATGAGAGCTTTTCCGACACTACAGGTTAATGGTAATCATGAAACTATGAATGTTGGAGGAGATTATCGATTTGTCGAAGCTGGTGGTTACGAAGAATGTTCCAATTTTTTGAGCTATTGTGAGGAGGAGCATTCTGGGGATTGGGAAGCTGCTTTCGAAGGATGGTACCGAACTTCGAAAGAGAGGAAGGCCAACAGGGCACGGCCCAAGTTTGTCAGCTGGTTGCTGAATCCTCTTCTGGTACGCTAATTGTTTGTAAATGTTGTGATTAAGTATACAAAATTTCGCTGAAGTACTTTGAAGAAATTGTGTGATAGCTATAAACTAATTGCTTGCACTGTCAGTAGACACATGTTAGACTTGACATAAATTTTACTGACACCCATCGCAGCCTGAAATTGAATTGTATGGATGAGTCGTAGACCTGAGTATTGCCATGACAATTAGAATACAGTTATCTAATCACGACTTTTTCTACATGCTTATGAATTCTAGTTGCAAAAGGGAGCTGCAAGCAGAGCACTTCTTCTTAATCCTGGGGGTCCGATAGCTATGCAGTTAGCCAGACATGGAGTCGTGCTAAAACTAAACGACTGGCTTTTCGCTCATGGTGGTATTTTGCCTCACCACGGTAAGCATATTTTGTCATTTCCATATCATCATTTGTTATTGTGGTGCAATCATGAAAGGTAATCTATGTTGGATATCAGGACCTCAATTCGGGTGATTGCGTGTTTTTGTTCCAACAGTGAATTATGGATTAGAGAGGATAAACAAAGAGGTCACACAATGGATGAGAGGTAAGCCAGAAAAGCAGGGTCAACTGCCTTTCATCGCAACTAGGGGTTTTGACAGCATAGTATGGAGTCGGCTGTATTCAAGAGATCAGTATGACCGCCCGGAGGACAAAGTGAAGGTGAGAAAGTTGAGATAACTATTAGCCATTGAGATATCCTTAGCATCCAGAGTTGAAATCATGGGAAGGACTGTTTTCTGACGGATTAAATTTATAAACTGTACCATAAGTATACTTCGAACTAGTATTGAACATTGTCAGAATCATGAAGATTGGTCTTACTCAGATTAAAGTTTAAGAGTTGATGTATGTGTTGTTACTTCGGTGTAATTTGCATGTGTACCCATTTATAAACTACCATCTAATTTCCAGGCAGGTGCGGTTCTAGAAGCAGCTCTAGACGCAGCTAATGCGAAGGGTTTGATTGTGGGCCACACCCCTCAACCTTTTGGTGCCAACTGGTACGATTCATGCTCCAACCTGTATTTTAAGATTTCAATTCAAAGTTGTTGTTATGTTTTTTCCTTATAGCTTCCAACGAAGCTCGAAGTTTAAACAAGATTAGTCATGAGGAAGTGGAAGAATATAACCCAAGAATTTGGCCATTTATATCACTGTTTCTGACAATGCAGCGAGTTCAAAGGAAGAGTTTGGAGAATCGATGTTGGTATGTCAAGTGGAGTCCTCCATGCAGAACCTGAGGTGAGTGGGGACTTCCGTAATATGAAAGTTACTGCGATCTGAAGACTCTGCTTCATCTTGCTATTTCTACATAATAGTGCGTCAATCATAAGTACATTACAGTCTTTTAGCTTTATGACACAGCGAGCAAACCTTGTTGTTCCACCTTTATGTTGGATTACCCCCTGTTTAGAGTCCAACAACGCGACGGCCAGAAACAGCTGACGGTTTCAGCTAGTGAATATGAACGTTAATATCTCAAAGGACAGAGGTGTAGGGGGCTTGAGGAGACGTTTAAGAAGGTTACTTCACAGCTTAGTAAGAAGTAATGCATTGCATCGGTTTTAAACACCAAGAAGTCAAGGAAGTCGCTGTGGATGGCAATGTTTACCTTCTCTCTGTAAATCTGTGTGCTTTTTCTCAAGAATGTATGAACGTACTGATCTCATCAACAAGAGAGATACTGTTTCGCATTGGTCGGAACAGTTTTCTTGACGCTTCTATACTAGATGACGTCTTTGTCATTTTCGTAAGATTGACATGTCAATCTGTACTGTGTCACAGTATACGTACTGAGAGAATGTCAAATTTAATGTAAGGACCTGCAAAGCCTTAATTAATGTGCTTCCGACCAGTCGCATAGATATGACTGGTAGGGATTCTGGCATAGGAAGAGATTCTGATCCCTTCCTATTCTAGAATCCTATAAATAGGCAGGAATTCTCATCCGCCGTGATGGAGCCAGGTGCTCCATTCGTAGGCATGTTATTTTCGAAAGCTATTCTGATTTGGTTTTACCTCGAAACGTCATCGAAGTCTAGCCCCGCTCTGGGTTCTCTTTTCTCTCTTGTTTTCCTTTTGTCCCCCGCCGTGAGCTTTTGTTGCGATCTTGCTGCTGCAGTTATAGTGAAGAGTCCATGCTGATAGTCAATTCAATGTTTGCTGCAGGTTTTGGAGATTGTTGGGGACAAGATACAGGTGCTGAGCGCTTCACCTTACGGAGAGAAGGCTGGATCGCTAGGAGTAGCTGATGTTTTATGAGGCCAGTGCACTAGACAGTTACAGTAGATACCAGATACCCTAGAGTCTTCTAAGTCATCCAAGCACTTTCGTACATATACGAATGATTTCTTCACTAAAGCATTAAGATATCAGTATCGTTCCAGGGTGAGTCTGCAGTTATCAGTTGCTGAGCTGCCGGGCGGTACACCGAACCTGTATTATAATTTTTCAAGGGGAGAAGAATGACAGTCCCTTTCTTGATAGTATGGAAACCATCTACCGGTGGATTTTTGTTCGTTTCACCTTTGGTGGGCTGTAACTTTCTCTTTCCTATTGCGATTCGTTATGAACATGCTTCTATGGCCTACTTTTTTTTGTGTGTTACTTTGACACTGAGTTTTCCTAGGCCAGCGGCCTACCGATCGTGCTTTTTACGAAAACTCAGAAAATACGAATCTGCTGATTATGTCCTAGTGATGGTAGTCAGGACCCGCTCACTTCGCATTCATGTTTATGAGCCTGCAGATTATTGCATCATATGTCACTAACCCTTGTGCGTCGTATGCATGCCTCTTGCGTTTCTATCCCTTATCGTCACTGCTACTACGGAGGACGGTTGTCACAGACTGTAACAGCACCGACAGGTGCACGGTGAAGGGCACAATCTCCTGGCTCTACCGACGGATACGGGAAACTAGTTTTAAGGTGCGGGGCCAGAGGGCGGGTTTAGGGATTGTGCCCTTCAGGCGTGGTTTTTCCTGCCTTCTGGACTAGTTTTCTCCTTGTACAGATGGATTGGCCTGCTCTGTCCGTTTTCTAGCGAACATCGAGGGCTGCAGCTTGAAGACCCCTGATTCCTTCGTGTTGAAGCCAGAGCAGAGGTGAAGAAAAGGGTGATCCGACTCTCAGGCTATGTTTATAGGCTGTGCAGTTCTATACCATGAGAGATCAACCCGTGAAAGGAGGTGCTGCTTGTAAAGAACTCGCAGAAAAAGGCTTCATGAAGGAAGTAGAAATCCGATCACTAGGTTCTATGGTCTTGTCAATTGGATTGGCCACTCCCATCGTTTTTTCTAACCAAGAGTCCGGCTGGTTGCAAAGGTCCATATGCTTTCGGTTCAGCTCTCTGGAATGCCTAGCTTGTTCTGGCGATGCTAATACTCACGTACCGGGATAAGGTTTGGTTCGTAATGGATATTCGAGGTGAGACCTTCCGTTTGGGTCTGCCTGCAGAAAACTAGACGTCAGCGCAGTAAAAAACACATTTCGGGATTTTGCCGACGGAAAAAGACGGGAGCATAATGTCCCTACCCCAGTAGAACCAGTTACCCGCTCCGAGCGAGTAAAGCTCAACGTATCCCCACCTGAAGTCAGGATCAGCGCGATGCGTCGCTTGCATCAATTCGGCATTCAGGTACCCGCTACCTCTAAACTCCATGTCGACACAAGGGCGAACCACCATAACCCCGGGGACAATAAATTTAAGTGACCGTCCGCCGGTCTCATACCATCTGACCAAACTACGACGGAAGTTCTCCTTATGATTGAAATTATCCTGCCAAGCCCCGGGAAGTATGAGCGCGTCGCCCAGACGCGGCAGGAAATGGCTCGTGACATCCGTTCCCGGTCGGAGGTTCCTGACCGTACTCTCGTGCCGCAGTGTACTAAGGGTCACATCCCATGGCTCGTCCTGCTCCCCTAAATACCTGCTGAGGAGTGATGGGTAACGGGCAGGGTCTACTCTACTGCGTGTGTTCAGATCGACGTAAGAGTGAAGCAGCAGTGACTGCAAGGGGTAGTATGCCATAGTCGCGCTCGGCCGGGCGATGAATTCGGCGACAACGGAAATGAATCTCCCGATGCGGAGGTTTAAATCTCCGTGCATGAGTCCATATCGTCGGAAGTCTTGGGGTCCTCTCACCGTGTGGATGAACCCCGTCACCGGGAACTGACGACCTCGGCCCATGTGGCCGGGATGGATGATTAACACATCGCCTCGTTGGGATTCGAAGTCCGGGTTGATTTCCCCCACGAGGACGCAGTAGTAGGGATAGTTGTACGGCTCCTCGTTGCCGAATTCTCGGTTGGATTGGGGGAACTCGGCGGGCCTCACCGGCCCCAGAGCCGGCTCGAATGTGTGCCTGCGATACGTGGAGGTGGCCGTGTCTTCATAGAAAGAGTCCGGGAGCCGGTTGGGCGTTCTTTCTCGTCGCGGATCTGAAAGCCCAGACTCGTCGCTCGACTCGGCCGTCATTTCTAGACCGAGGAGGAGATCGTCCATCCGCTTCTGCCGCAGTTCTGCCTCCGTCAGCGGGGGCAAATCGCGTTCGATGTTTTCTCGCCGGCTCTCGATGGCCTGCTGCTCGTCTTCTCTCTCTCGCAGGAAAGCCAGGAGCTTCTTCTCCCTGATCCACTGCTCGCGTTCCACCCAGCTCCAGAAATGTGGCACGTTTTCGCCATCCTCAGCGAGGAAGATGTCTCGATTCAGGTTGAAAGGGTGCCTTTGATCAACTCTCGGGGATAGTCTCTCGTTGTAAATGGCTTCTTCTTCTTCTTCACTGACCACATTTTCCCGCTGTGGTGTACCTATCTCGACGTGGTAATCTTCGTGTAGAAACGGATCAAATCTTGCGTCGTCGGGGTCGCGATATGGAGGCTGAATCAGTGGTGCGGGTAGAAACAGTGGTGGAGGTCTAGGACGGACTCCGAACGTGACGTAAAATTGCTCCGAAACTCCTTCGAAGAACTCCGCCGGCAATGGTGGCCACACTTGACCCGGGAGGTTGTTTCGCCATTGAGGTGCTCCTCCACGACCTCGACCTCGACCTCGTCCTTGTCCTGGTAGTGCGAGCAAATTTTGCCGTGGAGGTGGTGGCTCGTCTTCAGAGCTGCTCTGGGTATCGTCGAACATGTAACCACCTCGCCAACTCCTTGAACTGTGTGATGAAGTAGATGCTGCCCCAGCAGCTGCCGCTGGCGGGGGCGGCCCTGGAGCTGGTGGTGCATTGGGTGGGTACTGCTCATCGCCAGAGTCCTCGCTCTGGCTCGAGTCGTATTGGTACCGACCACTCCAACTCCTCTCGTCGTCCGACATGGTGACTTGAGTCGGAAGCTCGCCGAATGCTGGTCGATGGTCCCTCGGATCAAGACATGAATTTGGACTCAAGGTATTTTGGTATCGCCCTCCATCGTCAAGTGAGCGGGTTCTCACCAAACGTTGCGTCCTCTGGTGAACGCGAGGGCTGAGCATAGCGTTTAAGTCCAGCTCCTGGCATCCGATCTCGCTCGATTGGAGCACTCGAGGCGAAGAATTCAACGCATCGCTGCTCGAAAGCATTCATGTTGTCGTACCTTTTGAACTTGCAAAACGTAGCTTCAGAGATTATAGTTTATTGGCTTCAAATCTGTAGGATTCAGTTTGAAGGAACAGCGTATTCAGATTGAAACGGAAGCACTCGCACACTGTTAAGCGGCTCATGTCAGCCGCTCAAGGCAAAGACCTCACATTGTGTCGGACTAGGTCCATTCAGCAGTCTTTCTCGACGGAAATTTTTTAAATTCGCTGTTTAGTTACATACTGCTCCACAGAGCCCGGGCGTACACTCAAACGACACATCGGTTTGAGAATACGAGCACCGATCCGAAAAAGAAGGTAGTCACCAGAAGATTCTTCGCCCTCAGTATGGACGGGCATAGACGTGTCAGTAATATCTTCTGCGGATGAATATGAGCGACGGCCGTGTTTTTTAGTTGCCGATTGCCTCTAAAAATTTGTGCCCTTTCCAAGAGTCAGTGATTTATGGAGATGAAGGCGAGAAAGAAGACTGCCCTCCAATCAGTTTGATGACCGGGGAAGACGACTGCCTTGCATGCTCTTTATATCGATCTGAACGATGGGATCAGTGTCAAATAAAAGTAAATAGCCTTACCAAAAGTTTTGCACCTGTGAAAAAGAAAACGATTCGTGTAGATTTTACATTTTGAACAACAATAGGAAAGGGACACAATAAAATAACAAGAAGTATGTGAATACCTCATCAAGTCCTACATGGGTAAGCAAAGGGAACATGGGGATAGGCCCCCAATAGTATCACGATGGGAAATATCATACATATCACAACTATAAAATTGTCTACTTACAACATGAGCATGTTAAGAATCATTAACTAATGTGATTTGCTCAACTCTCGTAGATTGCGCTAGCCATTGTAATCTATATAATATTTTATACAATAATCTAAAGAGTTATAATAGTATTAATAATTCTCTCTCATTCACGAACATACATGTAGAAGTGGTGTCCATAAATACATTTTGAACTAAAAAATACAGGTGTACTACCAACTGAAACAAACAAAGCAATCATCCAAAGATAGTCACAACGATCCAAGTCATTAAAATTTTGCATATTGACAATATTTAATAGGTTTTTTTTATTATCAGCAAAGTTTTTTTTATCATATCTGATTTACTTGTAATTCGATCATAAACCTGAGGTAACTTGTTTGTGCCAAAATCTCATCACCAGTTAAAACAGTTTGCAATAATATGTGTACAAGGGAGCACTTCAGGTCCACAAGACAAAATTTTTTGTTTTCTTTGTTTGATCATACTCTTAATATATACGATTTAAGTACAAACTCAAAACAATTCTCTACAAATCAATGTCATCCAGAGCACACAAACATTGGAATTAAAAGCAAGTGAAGAAATGGATAACCCTTTTTGTAATTTGGTTCGTTTACCTTAGTATTTGTGAATAATTGAATTATTAGACGTCTTGACTGAGACACTAAGCGTTTTTTCATCCAGATATTAATACTTTTATAAATATTCTCCCAAATTGGCTGTATTAGCACTATACCAAGTCCATCGAAACCGACCATAGAAAACGAGCCGACTTCGTTTGAAGCGCAACAAGTAATAAGAAAATGAAAACCTTGAGGCCATTTGAACGAAAATACTCCTCTAGAATCTCTACTCTCCATCCAAATGGCACCCACTTACACGTGGTTTGCCAGCGTGACGCCAGTTGACCACCTTGATACACTAACAAAACCTCCTCTTCCCAACGGTCCCATGCACACGTCAAGTTTGCCACCTCGTTCCAAACCTCAGTCCCAATAATCAGACTCAGATATACCACACTACTCTATGATTTACTCTCAATGTCCATCCATGGTCAGCAATTGTGTGTGACATCGATCATGCTCAGTGGGATATCTACCTCCGCACTCATGGTCCATAATAGATCACCTACAGTGTACACATCTGAGCGATGCTGGCAGAAAAATTCTGCAGGACGATGGACTTTAACTGATGGATCAAACGTCAGCACCAAGAATATGCGAAAGCCATGCATGGCTCAGGCCGTTAATCCTACTTGTCTCTTCCCTTTTGTTATTTTACTGTGTCTCATTCCGATTTTTTCTTAAAAGTTTCGAGCAACAAGGAAGTGGATGCCATGCCAGAGCATCAAGATGACTTGCCAAGACAGGGTGGGCATCTGGCAACCTGGAGAAATCCAAGAATGATTGTCATCAGCTGCTGTACTGTGGTGCCTCTTTTCCTGTTTCGAGCCCGGTAAGAAAGGGCCCTAGAATGCCTCTCAGCCAGAGCTAGCTCCAAACCTCGGGCAGGGTAGCAATGGAACAAAGAATGAAGCGATGCCGAGGAAGTTTCAAGTCCTAGAGGACATTCGTGTCAGATTTTGACAGGCACCGGTGGTCAAGGTGTGAGACGATATTCAAAGAATGCCCAGAGGCAGTTGCAGGAAAATAGAGATGATGATTGATCAGAGGCATCCGAGTCTCAGGCTTGAATATTTATCCTTGCTTCAGGAGCACAGGACCAACTAGGTGTGAGAGCCGGCATGTAAGTCCAGCTCATGTATGTAATCGCACTATATTATAGAAATGCGAGCCCATCTTTTCCTCATCTGCTGGTGTTTTCCATCAGAAAGTCCTCTCTTGCGTTGCTTGGAGCGTCACCGAATTCGTTTTTGATCGATCATCGATGATCGTTGACTAATGGAGTGAAAGCATCGTGTGAGTAATGTGCAATTTGAAGATGGTACTCGCTGAATTTGAACTGTCCTGCTCTGCATGTTCTTCGAGACGAAGAACCACTCGCAAGACTTAGTGCGTTGTTCAATAGCACATGCAATAATCAAGGTTTCGAATACACTTTAGAAGAGTACCCTTCGTGGATGATGAACCCGGGACCCGGTTGCCTCCACCGCAGGGCACTGCAGGGGATGAAGTGCCTGTAGGAACATTTAAAGCTCCGGGCCGAAATTATGCATACCAAAAAATAGGAAAAACTGAGGTTTTGAATACATTCAGCTGTTTAGCATACTAGCCATTGTCATAGATCATGGCCTTCCAGTCTAGATTTATTATGAAGTCAAGGACTAAAGGCAGTAATTAAAATCTTGGGAAGTATAGTTTTGCTATCTATTTCTGCCTCCAAAAACCACGGAAGGTACATCGTAAAATGCCTTGGAGGGCAGTATCGCCCAAATCATGCAATCTAAATTAATATAGCTCGACTATCAAACCGGCTGGGTGTTACTTTGTACTTTCAGCTGCCAATTCCTGCTTGCAAGCTGCGATTGCAGTTCCTTAAGTACGAAGGAGACGTTTCGTAAGTCCACATCCCATATTTTGTTTCGGTATTTTGGGCAAATTGTCTACGCCTTCAGCAAACATCACCCCCATTCCCATGTGGAAATGTGGTTCGATATGACAGTGGAAAGGCCAGACACCAGGGTTATCAGCCACAAATCGGATCACAGTCCAGCCGTATGGGAAAAGTAGAACTGTGTTCCGTCGAGGTGGATTCATAGTTCAGCTTGGCGAAGTCACTGCCATTGAACACTCCTGTCCCAATCCCAGCAGCCAGAAGTCGTGCCCATGCAAGTGCCATGGGTGGATCTCGCTGTTGTTGACGGTCATTGTATTGGCATTCTGAAGAACCACGTCCACCACGTCGTTGAGCTCGAACTCATACACACCGTTTCCAGCTGTGTTCGTGTTGTTTTTCACGGTGTGGATGTCGTAGCCTGGGGTGTAAGAATCTGGAGGAGCATCTGACATCACACTCTTGATCTTGTACTTGTAAGCAGCCAACAAAGGAGTGCTGGTAGGAACTAGTGTGACGTTGTCGAGAGCCACTTGATCACACCATTCAGCCTGTTCTGAGTGTTGAGGAGGTATAGAGTTCTGTCGGTAGCTTTTTGGAGTAAGGGGACGACATGGTCCTTGTGGGCCTTGATTGCTTGAGCCTAGGACAAACTGAGGGCGAAATCGTTCCAAAGAGGGCTCACTGGAGCAGGAGTCGTCGGTCGCATTGTCGGTGAATTGGGCAGATAGTTCAAGATAGCTAGTCCTGAGGGTGTTTTGGGATTACGGCCCCGGACGTTGATACCCGCCCAGTAAAATCTAGAAGCGTCTTGGTTTGCAGTAAACAGGACTGAGAAACTTTCTCCTGAGTACACGTCCAGATTATCTACCTCCACTGGTTCCACGTAATGACCATCTGCTTCCACCACTGTCATGTTGTGACCCTGCAAGCACGCTCACAAATGTCTCCAAGCTGATCAGATTCGAATTACTTTCCCAACAAATTATACTCAATCTAGTCCTTGCTCCTTACATGTATCCCTACTCAGCGACCGTTGGCCTATTACACAAAGTTCCAGTGCCGAAAAGAAACTCCACCACTGTCAGTTACGACAGCTGTTACTAAAATTGAGTTTTCAAAGTACTTGCAAGTACAGGAGATGCAAATCTTATGAAGTGAAAGCTAAATGTCTATTCAATCGCTGGCAGCTGGCCGCTATTTTCTAAAAAGTCAAGTGATGAATATGAATGAGTTTCAGAGTTTCAGACATACCACAAGGATGAAGTTTAATGATGCCACAGTCACCGGAATTGGGCACGGCACCAGTGGGCACCAATGAGCAATTGTATGCACCGCGTCCTTCGATCAGAAGAGATTGTGGTTCTCCTACCCATCTGAACTCTTTGCTGAAAAGTCCCAGTTCTTGTTCGTGAACGGCATTGTGCCACCAGTCGTTAATAATGATGCTCAATTCTCCATCATACTTGAGCGGTTCTAAGAATCCTGGCTTAGGATGAACGATGAACCGTAAAACCCAGCAGCTCGCTGCATTCCGTGGTGACCATGGTAGAAATATGTACCAGCCTGTCGACATAGGATTCCAACAGAAGTGTTATCAGTGCTTCCATATATGCATGGTTTCTCAACATCTTTCATCGTACATGGCTTGTAGAGGGACCCACGAGCAATACAGCACGCTATCTCTGTAAGACAATGACGGAAAGCTATCCCCAAAAAGCTCCTCAGGGAGACGATTGAGCTGGACCACACGTTGCATCTGGTCCCATGCATCTGTTATATAAGCTGAATATTCATGGCAGAGCATTAATATCGTGAAACAGAAATATCCGTACACAGTGTCTGGATCTCGTTTCATCTGGAAGAATGGGACTTAGAATATCAACTTACGTTCTCGACTACAAATTTATAAGTGTATTCGTCTTCCGGAGCTATAGGGCACTGTGAAACGAAAGCTGTTCCGTCGGCCCAAGGAGTTCCTCTCTGCACAACCAGGTAAAACAGAATATCAGTGAGAGTTAAACCCTTCACGAATTAACAAAAAACTTCCCTATGACAAGCTCGATGGAATGCAGAAGCAAATACAGTTATGTACCTGGAGCTGGCCGTGCCAATGAATAGACACGCTCTCGGTGGGTATTTTATTGTGAATATTGACAAAGATAGTGTCGCCGACAGTGGCTTCAATCGTTGGCTCAGGATCAGCTTCTCTACACAATCAGGCGACCAGAAAGCATAATCTACTGTCCAGTGGCATCTTTTCACTGCTCCTTGCACCGCCACAGCTCCAAAAAGCAGCAGCAGAAGCAGAAGCACACAATTCAGAACCTGCGACATAAAGTCGTTTCAGCCAGTGGCAGCGGTCACTTATCATTTCAGAATCCAAGATTCACAAGATGTCTCAGACCTGTACCACGATACGTAGTTTTCGTTTCTGACGGATCTCACTCATACAAGATCCCAGAAGGTTGATCAGCCTCCTTTGCTGTATATAAACCAAAGGAGCTTCCAAGAACTTCTGAGATTCGAGCTCAAATGAATCCAAGTTAAAAATTTTTCACCCTCTTTGTAGGAGCTCAGAGACCCTATAAACATATCGGTAGCGATATCCCGAAGGGCATTGGATAGTGCCACTTAAAGATGAGACCTGATCTTCACTTCGTACTACGCCCTTATATATCAGGTGGAAGGTTGCCTCCGTAAGAGAGGTTGACTCGATACATTTACTTTGCTGAGGTGAGAACTCAATGCATCCTAGTGCGGCTAAGGTCCACATGACGCCCTGTTGTCGAAGGTAAGTTATCCCAGGTGTGGTCTGGCTACAGACAGAAAAACAGTGTCACTTGTAAGAAGACCTCGCCTTCAGTTTAAAGTTTTCTCCGAGAAGTCGGTGAAGTCCGTCCAGAATTAACCTCTGCAACAAGACAGCTTTCTCGAACCGCAATATCCTGAGGACCTGAACCCATTGCCAACTTACAATACATGGTTCTACTAACCCGGTTTTCCTCTGATTTAGCTCCCACTTCTGTTTTGAGAGGGTTTTACTTTGCTCTTCTAATTTTATGTGAAGGCAGCAACTCCGATCTCGATCGATGCTTGTGTCGCTCGACATATAATTGCAGATATCATTAACTGTGGGATTCAAGCTGCGTCAAGGCGGATATCAGATGTTTCCGTGCGCAGTTGCCCAAACTCGGTCATGCTGAGTTGGATGAGGATTTGATGGGATGAGATCAAAGGCGAAGGATTGCAATTGACCAAGCTCGTGGAGATTTTGGATACATGATGGGATAGTTTCTTTCAGGTTCTTGGACGGGACATGAACACGTGATATGCTTTTCTAGTCACTTGCAAGAGTACCTTTCAATGGAGTTCGGCTGAAATGTCCAATGCTAGGTCGAGTGTGAAATTGAGAATACTCGAAGAAAGGAGGAGTGGTTGCATTTCACAATGTTGACATGATCAGACAAAAATTCCAATGCAAAGTTGATGGCAAGAATAGTTGTTTTGCCCATCTCGAGATAAACTCTCCAGCACAGATAGCTTCTTTAGCTCAGCAAACAAAGTTCGTTCGGATGCGCGTTCTGTTAGATCTGTCATGTGGTCACAAACGCTCAACGTGAATGTTCTTGCGAGCCTAGGGAAAACATTTTTCGCATCAGATGAAGCAGATTCGGAAGTATTAATACTGGACGCTTAGAGGAAAGAGTCTCAAGATCCCTGACCCCTATAGTTTGTCAATCATCTTGCATTCTATATATCACACAGGTTTTGAAGTCCCCAAACTTAAAATACACATGGAAGTGAGCAAGCCGAAGTCAACAAGTTGAAAATTGCAAAACTTGGACTCTTGTGACCTAAGGCTTCCTTGCAATTCCTTCCTTGAATGTTGGTGTGGGAAAAACTCTTACACTGTACTACAACTAAGCTTCTATTATGACCTAGGTGACTCCCATGTCATGGTGACCAGTGTCACCCATTTCTCACCCCCAGGCAGTGAACTCGGTGAACTCGAAAGACTGATCTAAAGGCTCCTTCAGCTCAAAATTCGTGCCAAACAGATGGCGATCAACCCTTCTCCATCTGATACTGGTTGCAGGACGGGTGAACTTCAAGGCGATAATAACAACGTGCCACTCTTATATTTTCAATGGACTGCTTAGCTCTGTACCTTTCTCTATTCGCACAAAATGACGACTTTCCAGGCTAACGTTTCCCAAGTCTGTCATAAGGCAGGGGCAGCAATCGGACATAGTCAGCTGAAAATACACCTTGGGAGGTGTATTTTACATTACATGGAAATTCTACATTACCCAATCACCTTACTAGACTTCAGGTCAAGTCGTGGAGCTGAAATACAGGTACTTCTGACCTCTTCCATTCGAACCAAATGTCATTGATTCTGTGAAGCCCTCAACTAATAAATTAAATTTAATCTTCTCACGGAATTTTTCCTCGCAGTGCAGTGATGGTTATGAAGTTGGGTTGTAGCTCCAATTGCCCATCAGCTTTTGCTGTGGATGTGAAGAGTTGTGCATGATAGAGTTGAAGCACATCAATCTGATGCACTTAAAACATAGAGAAATGTGCCCACATCTCGTCTTCATATTGAAATTTCTCTTCAAGAGCAGGAGTAGCACGCCTACATACTGGTCCTGAAACTTGCGGATTAAGTGCTAAGTTGATTGAGGATAGTGGCAACGAGATAACTGTCCATGCATTTTGTGAAGCGCTGTTCTGCAAAGCAAGTCTCTTGCACTTTGCGAGTAGAGGCCTGCTTCATGTTAGTTCAAGTCAGATCAGTTGTTTGCAGCCTAGCCATTTGGACACGTGATTCTTAAATTATAAAAGATTAACTGTCAAGAGGAATTAATAGAAGCAAAACATATTGTAAGAGCAACTAACAGCCTAAATCATTTGTTCTGATGGGTTTTTGACGACACCAAGAGCAACAACAAGGATCTTGTTTCAAAGCGGTATGGTGGCCACATGATATCTGCTAGTAGTTCTTCCGACATCGGAATCTCACGACTACGTTGATAATGCAACTCTTGAAAAGTTTCAGTGCTCTTAGATGGCACGGCAAGCATCCAAACGAACTAATCCGACAGTAGAGTGGCATCAGTCCAACCTGCATTAGCGAAGGCAACAAATCTGGCAGGCTTTCTTGCCATAGCGCTGCATCCTCTTCCACTCTGATCTACGTGTATTCATTCTGTACCTGCCCCTGTTTGTTGAGGAATTCATTAAGTTGAAAGGAATGATAGTAAGCAACTTCCATAGGATGATACACATGTAGACAGCAGGCCTTTGATTACTTGACTATTGAGGTTCATCTTGTATGATTGAGAGTCAAGGTGTAAAGTGTAGTGCTTGGTTTCCTTTGGGCACTACGCATCATCTTCAGCTTCTAGAGGGATGTATGATATCGACAGATGGCATACGTATTCTAGGAGTGCCGGTAGGGTTTGAGGATTTTGTTTCACGCTACCTTGATGTTGCATTGGCCGAGGATGTTTTGCATGTAAACGACCTTCCTCTACTAGGGGATCCGTAGGTGGCGTTTGGTATACTATCATCTAGTATTGCTCGTCGACCCACCTATCTTCTTTGCACAGTTCCTCCTTCACCTACATTCATATCATGTTTGACTACCTTTGATAGGAGGATTATGGGCATCTTTGGTGACATCATCGGACCAAGGACATTCGAGTGTGTGACTAGAGATTTGGCAAGGAGACAGACATCTTTGCCAATTTCGTGTGGAGGGGTAGGCCTATTATCGATGGAGGAGACGGCACCTGAGGCATTCTTGGCGAGTTGGGTGCTCGTTGCACCTTTGTTATCTTCTCGATTTGTGATCGCAAATAGATCTATTTTGGAGATATATATGAGGGACGTTGATATGGGATCATTTCCCTTATAGGTATTATTACGACATACGAGAGACGCTTTACCACGGGAGGTACGACATGAGTTCCCATCTTTTTCCTCTTTGGCTACCGATTGGACTAGGGGTCTACAATCTATCTTGATGGACCGATAGTTTCAGGAGTCTCTACATTCACTCTTAGTGGATCCGGCCATTCCTCGTACTACTAGAGCTCGTCTACGCTCTTGCTCGGGCAAGGGTGCAGCTCGTGGATCTTGGCTCGACCATGCATTAGGGCTTTCCGACTCGCACCAACTATTTTCTTCACAGCGATGAGGTTCCGTCTTGGCTTGGTCCATCCATCTACATCTTCATTACTCACATGTGAGTGTGGTATCACTTTAGATACGGCGGTGTTCATATGACTCGTTGTCCATTCGGAGGGCAGAGGATAGCTACCCATGATGCCATTAGGGATGTGGTGTTTGCTATGGCGCAAGAGGGTGGATACCTCACATGGAGAGAGCGTTGGTATGCCTTGCTTGATCGACTAGGGTTAGGGCGGACCTGTACTTGGTTCGGGAGGACCAGGTCACTGTGGTGGTTACCGATCCTACTAGAGACACAGTTTCAGAGGGGGTGATCACCCATCCCCAAGATGGGCGACGAGTGGAGCGGCAGTAGCCAAAGTCTCCAAGTATAGAGGTATGCAGAGAGGTCACCTCTTTGTTACTCTAGCTTTGGAGTTATATGGAGCTATGGACACCTACTTCGACATGTTCGTGAGGGAGTGCCCGAGAGCCTATCATACTAGGCAACATGGGGTATCACTCTCTTTAGCTTATTGAATAGCATATTTTAGGTAACGTATTTCCATTGATCTCCAGAGATCACTAACTGGTGCAATCCATAGGAGAGCAATCACGTTAGGTGATGCTTCTTGGGATGCTCCTCTTGTTTGTAGACCTTTTGACTTGGATAGTTAAGATGTCTTAGGTGTTGTAGGATATATTTCCTATACTATTGGGGCCTAGCCCCATGGGGTCTTCCCATCCCTTTTGTTATTATACTTTGTGTGTTGTGACTTCCATATGGTAGTTTTAGGTTGCATTCAATGATCACTTTTTCCGCTTCATTGGCACACATCACACTCTTTGGAGTGATGTGTGCCAATGCTGCTGTTGCTTGATCTGATATTCTGATATAAGTAGAAATCCTATAAACCTCTCACTGTGTTATAGAGAAGACGCAAGATTCTGCTCTGTATGTGACACGTATGCTTTGTATCAATCTGTTATTTAGGAAAAACAGAGGAAAGTCGATATAGAAGCAAGTAAGAACGGAGACGATCTCTTACACTAAGTTATCGACTGAGAACGTGTTCTGACAGGGAGAATTTGCAACATACAACCCCGTGATATGTACAACCAGATTACGTAAGCGGTGACATTCAAAGTTCCATGCATTTTTGTCCAGTCCCACAAGAAATTCCTTCATCGAACAACAATCGTTACAAAAATGAGCTCAAACACGAAGTGAAGTAAGATATGGCTCCTTGAACCTTGCACAGTGTAGATTCAGTTGAGTGACAAATATAGGATATGAGCAATCATGTAACTGACAAACGTGTGCTCTTAGAGACTCGATGGTTCAAGCCCATACATCGACTGCCTGCCTGCCTGGTGTTCCTGGACTGTCTGTCATATTACAAGTGGATGACTTCCAGAGATCAGCGTCTAAATAGTTTGCAACGGCTCAAGAAACTCTACCAACTCTGATTACTTTGGTCAGAATCTTCCGCAGTCTGTGACACTGTCTACACTAGAAAACGGATGTCTTGAAGGGAGGACGCCAGGTCTAAACATTTTGCTCACCCGCCATATCTCACACCTGCCGCCCTCTCCTTTCCACTGAGGCTGACTAATCGATCGATCGATCGACGAACTTCACGGAAGGCAAGACCACCAAGTTCCAATCAGCTGAGCGTTCCTCGGGTCGAACTCTCACAATGATAAAGACATATTCTACACGTGATATCCAACTCCTGACTCATCCACTGACCCCACGGAGCCTCGCATCAGCTTCTTTCAGATTATCAAGCTTCTGATTCAGTAGAAACCAGTCCAAACCCAGTGGCGGAAAAACATCGCTCACTGAAGAAGAGAAGAAGAAAAAGTATTGACATTGAAGTGAATTGAAGGATTCGAGGATTGAGCGATTAAGCACTGGAAATCTCCGGACCTGTTTCCTCGTACGGTTGGACGACGACGAAGCCCTCGCCTCTGCTGGGATCAAACTTCATTTGGAAGCTCTCGCCACTTCCACGACCAAGGAAAGTCTTGAATTGAACATCAGTGTTAAGATCGGGGGAAAGATTGCCAGACCAGGCCACGGTGGCCTGCGGGTCGGTGAAGACGGTGGGCTGGCCCTGCTTGACGACCAGAGTGATGGGCTTGCCGTGCGACAGAATGGCCACGCAGCCGTAGCCGCTGAGCTTGACATTGAAGAGGCCGCCGGAAACCATGGCCGAGAGCTTCTTCATCATGACAATCTTGTGCTGAAGGCTGGGCTCGAAGGCCAGCAGGTCGTCGCCGTTGACGGAGATGGACTCGCCCTGCAGCTGCAGCACGGTGACCATCTTGTTATCGTCGGCCAGGTAGAGCTGCGCTCGGCCCGAGCTCCCCTTGGAAACCATGGTGGCCTTGACCAGCGACGCCCCTTCCGACGTCACGGCCTTCTTCAGCATGTGCCCGATTCCGTGCTCCAGCATTCCCTCGCGCTCGAATTTTATGTCCCCTCGATAGGCCACCATCGAGCCCTTCTTCATGTACACTTGCTGTAGCGTTCCTCCCGACGTTGCAGCGCAGCCGAAATTCACTTGAAGCATGGCGGGTCGCGTTTTATCGACCTCGAATGGGCAGTTCCCGCTCGTCGGCTGAGTGTACTGGACGAATTGGCTGATGGAGTACATTGCCATCGGATATGCGGTGGCGACGCCATGGGCGTGAGGCGGGATGCCCTGATGCTGCTGGTGTGCTGGAGGAGGGTGACCTTGGTACTGCAGGGGACCGCCGTGATAGCTTTGTTGAGGCGGGCCTTGTGGGGGATAATGCGCTCCGTAATCGCTCGGTGGGATGCCCTGATTTATTGGGGGATAGCCTGCTGGTGGTTGCGCATTCGAATACATGTTGCTCTATCAGCAGCACAAGCCGTTCTAAAATCTCATTTCCTTCTTCTTTATCGACGGATAATTCGAGAAGTCCTCGAGGCCGCTTCCTTGCAGTCCGAGGGATTTCTTTCCTCGAGCCGGTGATGGGGTTGGTTGTCGAACGAATGCGAGACGGTCGTCCTTGAGGAAGTGATTACAAGTACAATGCAGGTCGGGCACACAACTCGCGCACTTGTTCTTCCCGCGGAGTTACTTGAAAAACCATCGCATGTACCAATTCCTCTCGCGGGCAATTTTATGAGACGAAGGGACCGCATCTGCAAGATGATTAAAGCGTGAAGCTGTTCTGTCCCGCTCTGTAGACCCCGCAGGATACGCATCGCGGAGTTTGACCGAAACAAAGACGTCCATGAAGCATCCACTCGGCGACAGTGTGTGCGACTTGGTCAAGCGGCTCGTTGACGAGGTACCACTACTGGACCTGATTGGCGTCTTGTCCTGACTCCTGTGCACGGTCGTTGACTTTGTACTCCTCTCCGTAATTAGAATCTGATTCGACCCTTCTTCGACCGACTGCGTTCTGGCGAGCATAACTCATATAACTGAGGCAGCAAGTCACCAGCTCATGAAATATAGTTTCATAAATAAATTTCTTTGAGGTGAAGCTTTCAACCTAAAAGGCTATGATGATTGTTGTTTTTCACTCTCAAAATTATAATGATAGTTATAATTTTTCTCATTGTTGGAGGTTACTCATGAACATTTTAAAATCACATGTTGAACTATAGTTAAAACTTAACCGTTTGGTCACTTTTGGCTTACTTTGATTCTATGATCAAAACTATGAAGACTTTTAATCAACATTGGTTGCATTAAAGAAGTGAGAGCTCCCGCTGAATTTGAATAATGATACATATATAACTTTTACTCAAATATAATTTCAAATTTTACCTTTAATAGCAAGAAAGTTTAAGAAGTAATATATGTATCACAAAAATCAATATTCCATTTGTTTGTCACCCATGTCATTCCATGTGACATGGGTGATATGATCAAAAATTGGGAAGTTGCTTAGCAAGGAGAAAAAATTACACTAAATTTGCATGAAAAAATTAGTTTTTATACAATACAACAGTTAATGTTTCAAACACATGTAAATTTTTTGTTTTTTTTCAGTCACAAGAAGGTGAAGATATGAGAAATGGTACATGGATCACCAACTTGTTGATGACACAAGGTCAATTGCTTTGACATTCGAAATTTAAACATTGAGATTTCTTAAGTCTCTGAAAACTATCACTGATGTGTTTCACCATGGTTTTCGAGAAATACCAAGTTATATACATGCTTGGTGGTATGTTTAGATTTTTTAGTTTATTATAAATGTGTCGTTTATTTCACAATAATAATGATATATGTGGTATATTTTATGAGATTACAATTTTTAAAGTCAAATGAAACCCAAGGTTTTCTATGTGCGAACTGAAGTCCCATATTACCCATGTAGGCAATCACTTAGTTACAACCAGTCCAATATGCCTTCGGCTCAAACAGCGCCTCGAGCCGGCGAGGATGGCATAAATGTCCCTCACCCCGCCGGCCTGAGATGCGCGCCTTGGTGACCGGTCACCGGGATAGGGCCTGCGAAATTAGTTTTCATAATATCGGGAGCAATAAAAATAAAATAGAATTGAAGAAAAGGGGCGTGTGCAGTCTAAAAAGCGTGAGTGCTTGAAATATTGACTCAAATTCTCAGCATCCCTGTACCCAGAAAGGGAGGATGTGATCTGTATTTTATAATAAGCAATTCTGGTTTCGATTTTGCTTTTATTGGTCAACAACTACCGAGCATATGACCGTTGATCCAGGGTCTTACAGGCAGACACATTCATGTGTGAGACTTTGCATCTTGGAATTGGGCAGGCTTCACGAGGGTAAGATAAATATTCTGTCACAATTTGGATGTTGTCATCGTCAATGGAATTTATTTGAGTCACGCTTTACTTACCACATTTACTCTATCTTATCGTTGTTTTGAAGTTTATTCTATGAGTGTTGACTCTCATGAGTTCCCAAATGCAGCCCCATACACATCACCAACAGGTATTTGCAAAACCTTCCAAATATATCTATTTCAATGCCAAGGAATCAAATGGATTTTGAAACATATACGAATCAAATGATAGTTGAATTCCAAACGATAATGAAGAAATTCCTGCGCAGTTCTAGTTCAAATCCATGTTTTACGACTTTCTGTTTTAAGCTATCGCTGACTTGTACCTGCCCCCTTGGAGGCAGTGTGGCCGGCAAGTATCCTTCAGTTTCTGCAGACAGATTTGTTGAATATCATCACAAGGAGCTCTTGTGCTCCTTATGCGATAACCTCAATGTGCGGTGAGTCATGCAGTCTTCACGTTACGCTACGCTGTCACAAGAAAGCTCCATAAAGATGACCCTCACATGGCTCAAGTTGCGAGTTGCTTGCATTCTCGTAATCCTATTCAGTTAGCATAATGAGTTCTCTCTTGACTCTCAAGAGTACAAGACTCTACGCTTGAGAGTCAAGGTGTCAAAGTGTAGATTTGTTTCATTGGATCATTTCTTCTCATCTCCAACTTCTAGTTGATGAAAAAAACTCTACAATCTACCTTGATAGACTGACAGTTTCAGCATACTCTAAATTCACTCTTAGTGGATTTGGTTATTCCTAGTACTACTAGAGCTCATTACGCTCTTGCTCCGGCAAGGATATATGCTCATGGATCTTGGCTCGACCATATATCAGGGCTTTCCGACTCGCACTAGCTACTTTCTCTACATCGATGAGGTTCTGTCTTGGCTTGGTCCATCCATCTACATCTTCATTACTCACATGTAAGTGTGTTATCACGTTAGATGCAACACGTGTTCATATGCCTTGTTGCCGATTTGGAGGGCAGAGTATAACTACCCATGATGCAATTAGGGATGTGGTGTTTGCTATGGCGCGAGAGGGTGGATACCTCACATGGAGGGAACGTTAGTATGCCCTGCAATCAACTAGGGTTATGGTAAACCTATACTTGCTTTGGGAGGACCAGGTTACTGTGGCAGACATGATGCTTACCGATCCTACTTATGACACAATTTCAAAGGGGTTGATCACCCATTCTCCAAGATGAGCGGAGTCTAGTCAGTGTCCATATGGAGCTATGGACACCGACTTCGACATGTTCATGAGCGAGTGCCGAGAGCCTACTAGGTGGCAGAGGGTATCACTCTCTTTAGCTTATTATATAGTATATTTTAGGCAATATATTTCCATTATTTTACAGCGAGCACTAGTTGATGCAAACAATAGGAGAGCAATCACTTTAGGTGATGCTTCTTCGGATGCTCATGGTGTTTGTAGACTGTTTGCCCTAGATAGTGAGATATCGTAGGTGTTGCACGGCATATTCCCAAGTGTGATGCTATTGGGGCTAGCCCCATGTTCCCGGTTTGGTTCCATCCTTCTACGATTTGATGGGGTCTTCCCATCCTTTTGTTAATTTAATGTGTCTCTCTCCGCCCAGGATTGAAGAGGTCATATGTTGCTGAAGTGCCGAGTAGCTGTTGCGTTATCTATCCCTATTGTGGCCTTGATATTCTGGTGTTGTCCAGCTGCTTCGGTAGCTTTTACTTCTTATGGACTCAGCTCAGAGACCCGATGTTCTCCCCCACACTTTTCAGGTTAATTGTTACTGGAATTGGGACCACTCCATTGTGCTGAACCCATGGCAGAGTGAGTTGGTCCGGAGTACACTTTTTTGGGGCACCCTTCTGGAATTCTTAAAATTTCTTACTTTGCTAAACGGCTTCAGAAACTGTGCTATCTCGGCACAGTGGCTCGGCGGAGTCCGCAGTTGTAGATTTTGACCATAGAACAACCTACGACCAAGCGTACTGTATGCTTCTAGGCCCAACGCTATACGTCATGGAATGATCTTTCTTCAACATCAAGAGTATAGAGAGAATTACCTAGCTGAATTGCAGTGAATGGTTGTACTGCATGATCGATGGATGTAGCTTTTTGGCGGATACTTCACACAGTCCGACGTATCTGAAGTAGCTTTTTCATTTATCCCATGGTGACCTCGTATTCTACCTTGGGATCGATTTGGTTCATATAGCCGAAATTATTTTATATATTAATAATTCATTATCTTTATGTTATTTTATAATATATTTTAATTAACATATTTCCATTTTTTTATAAATAGCACTAGCAAGTGTAATTTATTGAATAGCAATCACATTATTTGATATTTTTTCGGATGTTATATTGTTTGTAGACCACTTGACTTATATAGTTAGGATATTTTAGGTGTTATAAGACTTATTTCCCAGTGTGATGCTATTGTAGCCTAGAAAATGTTAGTAGTTTGGTTCTATACTTGTATGACTTGATGTGATCTTCCCATCCCTTTTATTATTTTACCTTGTCTTCCCCTTCATATATTAATTGATCCACTTTTAGCCTTTTCAGGATGGCCTCACATGAGATACACAAATCTCCGTAACCCGGATAAAAATCGACCAAAAGAGACTGAGCAAGCGATACAGCTTTCAGGCGATCAAACTAGCAACCTGAAAATTTTAATCTGAATATTTAAATAGGGGTTTCACAGTTTTATATTAGTGTGTGTATTTCTAGAACTTCAAGCCATTGTGCAGTAGCATCAGTGACCTAGGTAAAGCGTTATTGTAATTTCACAAGACACGGAGCACTCTTTTTAGTTCAATTGTACGTGCATCACCAACCATTTGAAATTTTATATCTCGTGGTTAAAATTTCGTATGTTTGCTTGTGTACTCTACTATCCACAATTAGTACAATTTTTCACGAACAACTAAAGTTTTACTGGTAACATAAAACAAGTACTTTTCCCCTAGACTTCGTAAGTTTGGAGATAGAGCAGCTATATTTATCTACTAGATTGTGCAAGCAATTTTTTGACCTATGGGAAATTATTTGACCTTTTCCCCAATCAGAAGAAAAGAAGTATAATTTTCTTCCATTGTATATATTATAAAATTAGATGTATAATTTCTCTGTCCTCAGTATAATTTTTTTCGAATTATAGACAATACTAGTTCCAAATATCATATAAAACATTGACTTATGGTAACTTAAAAACATATTCTAATAAAATTTGTTACACTCTTCATGATAATCCGACACTCACACTTGACCCGTTATGTAACATGAGTTTGTTTGTCGAATCTCCTTCGTCCAGTTTTGTATCAGAGGTGTGACAACGTCAGAAGTCCATTTCATCAACATCTGACGTTGTCACACCTCTGATACAAAACTGTCATAGCCCGAGGTCATTTCAACGTTGATTTCCATCAACGTTTATGAGAATTTAATACTAATCTGGAGACAAGATTTTCCTACGCACATGAAAAGGTAATTAACTTCATGCTGGTTTGAAAATCAAGATACAAAAAGATCTTCAGAGTCAGGGGTATGACAGCAAATCAGTCATACTCCAGTGAATCCAAGTATTCATAAATCTTTTGAAGAACAGGACTGAAAATAATATTGATCAACTCAAGGGAGAAAATTTCGAGAGCACCATGTCCAAATCTGCTAATAATTGCAAGTACTACTTATAACTTGGGGCCTAGCCCCATGTTACCGTTTGGTTACCCCATGTTTGGTTTCATCCTTGTAAGACTTGATGGGGTCTTCCCATCCTTTTTGTTATTTTACTGTCTTTTTACTTGTAACTTGGCTTAGAGTCTGAACTCTCAAGCCATCTCGGCCAAAATGTCAAATTTCTGCAACCAAGTACACGTTATATTTCAAAGCAACTAATATTATAGTGTAAATGTCAGCGAGAGGTTTCATACACCTGTTTGGAGCAACAAAGTCAAAGGGATAAACTACTGAGCACTTCTTACTGATTTAGTTCTTTATGAGGAGGTGAAAATTGCTAGATCAGGAATACGAACATTCGTTTCAGTGTAGATTCATATGCATAAACGAGAGCATACTCTCGTTTATGCAGAGGTCGAGATTGCCGATGAAGAATCTCATCGCCTCACAGTTGATCATCCACTCTCGTTCTCTTACAGGCACTGGAGTTTCCATTGGCTGCAGTCTGGTCCTTGGTAGCGAAGTTTACTGATGATCCGTGGCACTGTGGAGACGCTGCTGAAGGCCAATACAGTGCATACATGTAAGGACTTATGACTCAAGTGTGAAGAGTACCAAATACAGGGTACTCAGCTGCAGCTTCACGACCTTAGGGTTTATGCGCAGAAGTAAAGTGCGCATCGTCACTGCGATTGGGTATATCTAATCTTTCATCGTCTAAGCATCATGGTGTTTTCATATCCTTTTATCAACAGAGATGTGGTTTTAGCAAGTGTAAATTTGTAGGGTTCACGTTGCCATATATAAGTTGCTTTCAAAATAGATTAAAATCTTTCGATAAATTTCATTTATTTTTTTTTACTGTTTTGACATTTTCCGATAAAATTTTGTTACATACTTTTCATTTTCAACATTATAATATTCTTGGATTTTGTTTTCATTATCATTGTTTCGGTGTACGCATACTTTGTTTCTTGAGTAGATTGAGTAGTTTGAGAGCTTTCTATCTGCAATAATATTCATCTTTCGTAGTTTGAATTTTTTCTGAAGTTTGAAAGTTATTGAATATATTTATTACACCATACCTTTAATGAATTGTTCTAAATGGTTATGACATCCACAACATACTAATATAAAAGATCGTCAGTAGAATATAGATAGGTATAGCATCTAACCCACGCATTATAAACTCGCAATCAACGACGGGTTGAGTGGAAATCAATTAGAAACTTGGAACTGATCCATTACCATTCTCCAGCATCGTTGACGAACCAGTTAATACTTGAGAACTCGGTTTCGAAGTCATTTATTCAAATTAAAGAACTAGAAACCCAAGCCAAATTTCTACACCCTCGAATCAGAATACTGAAATCAACCGCGTTTGGCCTTTTGGACAAGAAAGTCCATGACATGACTCCGAGAGACCGTTTATGAAATATTATGGTACAAACAGAGAAGTGCCATCAAATAGTTTGGGAAATCTAGTTTCCGGGAGTGAAGTTGGTGGCGTAGGCCCAGGCGTTGTTGACGGTGGGGTCAGCCAAGTGGTCGGACAAGTTCTCGATGGGTCCCTTGCCGGTGACGATCGCCTGAACGAAGAATCCGAACATGGAGAACATGGCAAGACGACCATTCTTCAGCTCCTTAACTTCCAGTTCGGCGAAGGTGTCTGGGTCCTCGGACAAGTTCAGGGGGTCGAATTGGCCTCCGGGATAGAGGGGGTCGGTCACCTCTCCTAAGGGACCTCCTGCGACTCTATAACCCTCGATGGCGCCCATGAGCACGACCTGGCAGGCCCAGATGGCCAGAATGCTCTGGGCGTGCACGAGGCTAGAGTTGCCGACATAGTCCAAACCCCCCTCGCTGAAGATCTGAGATCCGGCCTTGAACCACACTGCCTCGCCGAATTTCACACCGTTCTTCGACAGAAGCTCGGGGAAGACGCAACCCAAACCTCCCAACATGGCCCAGCGCGCGTGGATCACCTCTAGCTCCCGGTTCTTGGCGAAGGTCTCGGGATCGGCAGAGGGCCCTGCAGTGTCCCAACCGTAGTCACCGGGGAACTCTCCGGTCAAGTATGAAGGAGTGTTACCGGCGAATGGGCCCAAGTACTTGGGTCGGTCCTCGCCGTACCTGCGCAGCCAAGTAACGAACACAATTCAGAACCCAAGCAGCATCCGACCGTCGCATAGATGCGATCTTCCTGGTGCAGAGAGTTTTTCTTCAAGTAGACAGCGTACACATTGTTTACTCGGGGTACACACGGGCTCATTCCTTTCATACATGTCCAGATCAGCATTTCACTACACTTTATACTGAGCTTTCTATGCAGTATTACTCGGACACGTTGTGAGTTTGACGGCCGTAGGAAGGATACGTCATATAAGTGCCAAAGACGAAGTATAATAACAAAAAGTATGGGAATACCCCATCAAATCGTACAAGGATGGAACAAACCGGAAACATGGGGCTAGGCCCCAATAGTATCGCAGTGGGAATATGTCCTACAACACTTAGGATATATGAACTATCCAAGTCAAAAGGTCTACAAACAACAGAGCATCCGAAGAAGCATCACCTAACGTGATTGCTCTCATATGGATTGCACCAGCTAGTGCTCTCTGTAGAGCAATGGAAACACGTTGCCTAAAATAGGCTATACAGTAAGCTAAAGAGAGCGATACCCCATATCGCCTAGTATGGTAGGCTCTCGCGTACTCCCTCGCGAACATGTCGAAGTCGGTGTCCATAGCTCCATATAACTCCAAAGCTAGAGGAACAAAGAGGTGACCTCTCTGCATACCTCTATACTTGGAGACCTTGATTGCTGCCGCTCCACTCGCCGCCCATCCTGGAGGATGGGTGATCACCCCCTCTGAAACTGTGTCTCGAGTAGATCGGTAACCACCACATCAGCCACGGTGACCTTGTCCTCCCGAACCAAGTATAGGTCTGCCCTAACCCTAGTCAACTGCAAGGCATACCAACGCTCTCTCCATGTGAGGTATCCACCCTCCCGCGCCATAGCAAACACTACATATTAATGGCATCATGGGTAGCTATCCTCCGCCTCCGAATGGACAACGAGTCATATGAACACCGCTTTGCATCTAAAGTGATACCCACACTCACATGTGAGTAATGAAGATGTAGATGGATGGACTAAGCCAAAGACGTAACCTCATCATTTGTGGAAAAAGTAGGCCAGTGCGAGTCTAAAAGCCCTAATGCATGGTCGAGCCAAGATCCACGAGCACCGCGCTCCTTGCCCGAGCAAGAGCGTAGACGAGCTCTAGTAGTACGAGGAATGGCCGGATCCACTAAGAGTGAATGTAAAGCCTCCTGAAACTATCGGTCCATCAAGATAGACTGTAGACCCCTAGTCCAATCGATAGCCAAAGAGGAAAAAGTGGGAACTCATGTCGTACCTCCCGTGGTAAAGTGTCTCTCGTATGTCGTAATAATACCTGTAAGGGAAATGATCCAATATCGACGTCCCTCGTATATATCTCCAAAATAGATCTATATGCGATTACAAATCGAGAAGATAACAAAGGTGCAACAAGCGCCCAACTTGCCAACAATGCCGCAGGTGCCGTCTCCTCCATCGATAATAAGCCTACCCTTCCACACGAGATTGGCAAAGATGTCTGTCTCCTTGCCAAATCTCCAGTCATACACTCGAATGTCCATGGTCCGATGATGTCACCAAAGACGTCCATGATACTCCTATCAAAGGTTGTCAAATGTGATATGAATGTAGGTGAAGGAAGAACCGTGCGAAGAAGATAGGTGGGTCGACGAGCAATACTAGATGATAGTATACCAAACGCTACCTGCGGATCCCCTAGTAGAGGAAGATCGTCTACATGCAAAACATCCTCAGCCAATGCAACAAGGTAGCGTGAAACAAAGTCCTCAGACCCTACTGACACGCCTAGAATACATAAGCCATCTCCGATATCATACATCCCTATGTAAGCATACGTCATATGAGTGTGTTACTCGTTGTTGAGGTGAGGTGACCTGAGCTGAGCTTAGCCGAGCTGAGGGGAATCGTGAAAGTAGCCTGGATTGGACTAGATTCTATTCACGTCTTGCACAAAAATGAAGGACGTGACTTCGGTAGGGACGGCAGTATTCCAGATCGTTGATCCAAGATATACGAACAACGGCGGTGGGTAGCCGAGGAGTATTCTAACAGAGTGATTCAAATAAAGACTGCGGACTTCGGACAGAGCTTGTGATTGAGGGGAAACTCGCCGCGACGTACCAGATGCTCGAGGGGGTGCTTGAGGAGGTCTTGCGCATAGTGACGCGGGCCCCTCCGACGTTAACCTTGGAGGCGAGGGCGTTCCAGGAGGTGCCCAATGCCTGGCCGGCCAACGAGGTGGAAGCGCATGCTGTGGCGGTGGCCATCGTGGAGGCTAGTGACGAGTGGAGCAGCTGCCGGAATATGGCACTGTTGAACGATGCGGATTACGAAAACGCTGCTGCTACCGGGGGTTGGGTGGAGCGGCAGCATATGTAGTGCGAACGGCGACATCGGAATTCTGGTGCGAATCGCATATCCTCGCCTGCGGTCCAACTGGCGGAGCTGGAAGCAATCGAGAGATCCAATAGCACTCGAGTACTTCCCGCTTGTCTCTTTGCGACTTCTGCCTGCCCACTATCCTAACCGGATGTCAGATCGCGTAAAGATGGAAAGATTAGATCCGTCCAGTCTAGTCTCTTCTCTCGCACTTAGAGCTCTTAGATCTGGATTATGGTTCGTCTTTTCTTCCCGCGATATGTTGTACTTTCTATGCAGCACAGCTAATAAGTCCCGACCTCATCTTTGCAGAACCCAGGTTGCCCCAGGTTGCACCTGGGAAGGCGAGCTGGCGTCGGTGGGCTGTTACAGTTTCTACCATTTTGGTCATCAACAGTATCATGGGAGTTGACTGATTGCAACCCGCGCTCGGCTCGGATCCACGCACGTCTCTTTCAACTTCCTTTCTGACCACTAGCATCCACTTGTTACTAGTACCCATAACGGAGATAGGCTCCGGTAGTAATTATAACTCAACAGTGCCCGCGAAGATGCAGTTTTATTCCACACATGTTGGAGTAGATTCGGTAGATCAATGTGGACTTTTGGGAAACTTGGCGGCTTCACTAAGTTTGGCGTACTTTGCTGTCCAGATGGGGGGTAAGAGTTCCTGTACAATGGTTGCGGACTTTGATTCTTATGTTTGGGTTTCTACACCACCAGGTGCTGCAATATCCGAGCTCGGTGCCCTGGAGTTGCATCTCGGGCGCCTGTCGTTTTGTGGCTAGAATACAGAGACGAAGACGTGCAGAGACAAGGACAGGGCATCAAGCCTCGAGATCCCATGGCCTCTTTCCAAGCCGTACCAGGACTGGATGAAGCTGACCACGTTCTTGCCGGATGAGAGAATCGGCGCGTTGGGAACGAGGTTTGATTACTAGGCGTGGAGCTGCGGGACGCAGCAAATATCCCCCTTTTTTCAGCTCAAATCTGACTTCCGCGTTTGAAACGTTCTCGTAGAAGCAAACAAGAAGGACGGACATTTGAATTTGAAAGGTGTTGAAAACCCATGTACAGAACACGAAAATCGTGTAAGCGAAATCAAAATTAAATCTGGAAGATAATAAAATTTTACTTCCCAGACGGCAATTTCGATCGAGGTCAATTTATAACCCATACCTGGGAACAATTTATCCGGTCACAGGGTCGCGCTTGTCAAGCATAGTAAACTCACCTCCTGAGTATGTCGCAAATAAGGGATCTGCAAGAATTCACTACTCTCGCTAAAAGTTATGTCTAATACGATTTCACAAGAAAACTGCTCAAAATGTCGTCAATGTCGATCTTCTTAATGGCAATTTTAACTGTAATCTAGTTAGAAGCTTGTTCAACCTGATCACCACCACAACCTGCTTTACAACAGAGCAATTTCCGCTCGATACTGGAGAAAAAAAAAATTCAGAGAACCATATCCTTCACAGAGGCTTTCTTACTAACTATACAACTACTGCAATTCCAGCTCTGATGAAAGAAATGACTCGCTCTCGCATGATGCTTATACACTTATGATGAACTCTGCCATGATCAATAAATTCAGAATCTTCGTTGCTTGCACTGAACTGCGAGCAGAAACACGGGAAAAAAGGAGGTGAGTCAAATAGAGGTAACATAGATTCCGGCACCTTCTTCTCGAGGAGCTCAGCCCCTAAAGCCAGTCCATGGTCACTAACAACACCGAGTAGAGGAGATTTCTGCTGCACAGCAGAAACTCGCGTTACCCACTGCAAACCACAGAGCTCGAGTCTTCATATGGATGGCATCTCTCGGAGTAGAGAGACTGCCGGTGCATGATGATGATATTTCTCAACACCGACTACAAACCGCTCAGCTCAGGTTTCAGTATAGATGGGACCCTCTCGGAGTAGGACGATTGTGGCTGCATGAAGGGATGGAAAGTGGGATTCTGATACACGGCCGAGTCTCTTCGGTACGTGCTGCACCAGGGTCGCTTTTCTGTCATCTCCTCTACTAGCTCCATCCAGAACTCAAACTTGTGGCGCAGAAAAGTGCCTGAAAAGCGATCCTCCAGGTTTGGAAAGAAGCTCTGGCAGCATCCACCCGCGTACGAGAGGAACAGCCCTGTGAATGGTAAGCTAGACAGTAAACCGAACACCATGGCTACAAGAATGTGAATGATCTGTCCTATTCGCGACTCTCGTTCGTATTTCGCGTACTGCAACGCGTCTTGTAGCAACGAAAGGGCACAGCTCGAAAACATCCAACCACCCAAGATAGTTGTGATCAGAACAGTCAATCGGCTGATCGACTGAGAGGGAGTCACGGCAAAGCCAGCCGCTGCATGAGCACCCACACAGAAGCACACCGAGACGACGAGCATTATATTTACTCCCACGACCTTCATGAGAAGAAGAGTCACTTCCGTCATTTTATCTTGCGATAAAGTTCTGTGCGCTCTCAATGCCTTGTTGCCGAGTTTCGATGGAACTCTGAGCCTTTTCGGAAGGAAGCATCCAACACAAAGTACCAGAGCTGACAGGGAAGTGTAAAACGACATGGATGAGAAAATTGAGTACAAAACTATCGGCACCCCGGTCTGCATCTGCCCGTTCTCATCCAATCCCGCGGGCGGTTTGGTGTAGCTCCGAAATGTCTCCTGGGACAGAAGAACTAACACCACAGCGTACCCAATGATCGGTTTCACCAGACTTTCCCTCAAATTCTCCAACTTTCCTATCAGAATTTCCTGCTCGGCGATGAACTGCTCCCTGTTGGAGAAAGTGGAACTGTGAGCCATCCTGGACCGATTGGTGGTTGACTCCTCATCGGTGGGGAATTCCTCATCGTCCTCGGAAGGTGGAGAAGGACGCCCTTCTGACGGTTCTGATGCATGAACGCTCTCCATCTTCAATACTCGTAGAATTAACTCGGCCCAGACAGAGATTTGGCAGGTTTGATTCTTCCTGGTACTAAAGAAGGAGACACTTGCGCGCAGGAGATCCTCACTAGTGATGATGATGATGGTGCTGGTGCTGGTGCTGGTGAAAGGCCTAGAGTAGGCAATAGGAGCATCCACTCTCTGCTCTGCATCGACCGCAGTTGCGTGTGCACAGACAGGACCAGTAGATGAGGTTCAGCTTCCATGGAAGAAGAATGGCACTCAAAGGTCTCATTTCCATTCCATTCGCGAGCAACCGAATCTCCATCTTGTCGCAACTCGACAAGAGGAGTAGAGCTATCTCCCGCCATTCCATGATCAAGTTAATGCGCTTCTCTGCTCGGGCAAGGCGTCTACTTCTCTCCCTCGGAGTCCCGGCCTGGGGTCTTCTCTTGACTGTTGCTCTGCAGCAGTCGAGTTGCACTCTTGGTTTGAAAGTGTTTGTGGGGCTTCTCGGCCACTCCCGCTGATCGGATAATTGCCAGTGAGGAGCACTAAAACCAGAATACTCAAGGAGCGCTTTTCTTCTGCCAATTTTAGAAAGTGTCAACCTTTGAATGTATGAATGGAAATGAAGGGGGAAGCATGGGACCACAGACTGGACAGAACAGGATCAAGGAATCGACAAAGGTCAAGAGAAAGTTGAATCCATAGCCCGGCCAGTGACCACCCTTATATCATAACACGCTTTCTTATCTGACGTCTTTCGGTGAGAGCCCTGTTTTTTTTTTTTGTGTGTTTAGGTCATTAGTCCACCAGAGCTCGCGCTTTCAGTTTCCGAGAATCTTGCAATTACACATGGTTTTGGACTGGATCGCATAACTGAACATAATCTCGGCATTTTGTTAAATCCGATGAGAAAGAGTCTGTGCTCGATAAGACTTGCACTAATGCTTGATTTGGTCATCCTTAAGCTTTGCACCGATGCAAATGCTTAAGGTGTACTATCCTCCGATAAGTCCATAACTCTGGAAGTTTATAAGGAGTTGCTACTGACCTTGTACTGTCAACTGTAGCAGTCAGTAAATTCACGGTGTTTCTTATTTCTCTGCTCCGATCATGAAATGCAGAAGAGTATGCACCAGTCGCTTCATCGTAGAGTTTAGTTGAATCGTCGTCAGTGGTTGTGAGGGACGCACGTGATCGAGGTAAATGCAAGTTTTCTACTTCCGTCGCAGCTAACATCCACAAGTCGATCTAAAACTAAATTTGTATGATGTGGTAATAGATGCGCTGGTACGAGATCAAATCTCGATGTCCATGTCATCTAGCGATATTCCGTCACCGTCCTGCCAAAGGCCATGGTCATTCAAACTTTCTTCAAGGCACTTCGATTTCGAGATAGTTTAGAAGATAGTTAGTACTCGACTGTACCAAGTTCTGTGGTTTCGAGTTCTGCAATTTCCCGGACTGACTCCTGCGTCTTGAATTTACTCCTACACTTGTCATGACAACTTATAAGAGCTTAATTAAGACACTTTTCCTAGAGTATCACTTCCAGAACTTCTGTAAGTTGACTACCTCCTTATGCCTTAAGAAATTCTGAGGCCTCTTCTCTGAACCAGAGACCTCCTCAAATTCAAGACAATCTACAGGTTTTCAAATCCTTTAACGTTGTTTGCGGAATGGATGATACAACGAAGTTCGCACGAATGAATCTGTTGACAAAGCCGATAATGTCATACTCTCGTGTCCTCTATCTTATTCATCAGGCCTGAAGGAGAGTAAAGACAACATTATTGATGACACATGGATTCAGGCTTGATTTTACTTGAAATATTTTGGAGTAGACGAAGCGTTGGCAGTGTGCACCCAGTTTTATCGATATTCGAATCTACGAATCTGAACAGAACGTGCAGCTCACAAAGATCAAGTTGCCCTGAATAGGTTTACGGATAATAGGTTTGCTAGTTAACGGAGACCGTACTGAGCATAGACAGTGAAGAAAAGCCATTTCTACCAAGAATGAGAGGCCTTTTCGTAAAGAGAACGACTATTAGAACTTCTCGAAGTGTCGATTCTCGCGGAACACCACCAGACCTCATCGTACTTCAAAGTGGCAAACGGAGAAAGCTCTCATGTGCTGTCCTCGGACTACATGCTGGCCAGTGGTTGAAGAATCAAACAATGGTCACGAATTTGAACACTGCTGTACAACTTCTGCACTTATTATAATTCGAAGATGAGATTGCTTTATTGCTTTATTGCCTACGCGAGTTCCGAGGCCTTATGTACAGCGTCTAATCTACTTCTCTCAGACTGAAAGCATTCTTTCAAAGTCTAAGCTAGTTGAGTTAAGAGGCTCTCAGCTCACACAAAGACAACCTCTAAATGGAGATCTCTACATTTCGGACTTGTGGTTTCTACTTAGATTCCTCAGTCTTAGGTACAGTGGCTGTCAATACTCCATTCTCTACTTTAGCAGAAATGTCCTGAGCTTTAGCATTTGATGGCAGTCTAAATAGACGATAAAACTTTCCGAAAGAACGCTCTTCCCGTCGGAAGTAGTCCTTCTCACCCAGTTTCTCTTTAATGCGTTCCCCACTGATGCTCAGAACACCATCGTCCACTAACTGAATTTTAATCTCCTCCTTCTTCATACCTGTCGAAGCTCCAGGGACACGAGAGTCAGTACTTCCACATACAGCAGTCACTCATAAGCCTGTTCTACTGGCCTCGGTCCACGGATCGTCCGATAACAATCCTCAACGTAAGCTGTAATCAAAGAAATTTGTCCGATTAAATCAGATAGAGTTTTGTTTATCGGCGGACAAGAATCCAGGTTCTGACGATCGACACGATTCAGTCGGATCCAGAGAAAACAGCATCAGTTGATATCGTGCTACTAGGAGGTAGGGTACCCACCAGGCAAGTCTGCTTTGAAAACATGCGCTTCAGGAGTCTCCACCCAATCCACGCGGGTATTTGCCACAGCCCTCACATCCTTGTTTAACGACGGAAATGCTTGATCAAAGAGACTCCGCGAGAGATTTTCAAACGGATCGAAGATGCTGCTCCCGAAGACGGGATCGAAAACGCTGTTACCAAATACTCCGCGAGAGATTTTCAAACGGATCGAAAATGCTGCTCCCGAAGATGGGATCGAAAACGCTGTTACCAAATGCTCGTGGAATTAGAGCGTTAGTTCACAAACACAGGATAACGTCCTCTAACTAATTATTAGCGGCCGAAGAACTGCAAATTCAAGAGTAGTGTAAGCAATTGTCTACTTCTAGATGTACTACGCGTCTCGGAAGCTTGTGTCGATGGTCTGAACCTGCTCGCTGCCTGCAATATGGTCTAGATAGCCGGAGGTGACATTCTCGGCCACACTTGACAAGAACCAAAATTCTGGAAATCTGTACCGGAGTCTCTGCAGATGATTTGAAGTTTCCAGTGAAATATTGTCTTCGACGACACAAGCAAATTTTGTCAATCGAATTGATGGGACACTTTGCTTCCGTTGACCGCTTAAGCCATGATATCTTGGTCTCGTTCTTTCAGAAACGTTTTGAGAATCAGTCGAGAAGTTCCGAAGATGCTAGAATTTTCCCGTTGCATGGAACATAGCTCATTCTGGTTTGCTGAAGAACTTTCGATAAGGTCCAACGACGTCGTAAAACATTCAGCCAGGTTCGAGGTTGCTTGCATGTCTTCGGTCTAAGAATATTTTGCAATAATATATTTTATATTATATTTTTCGATAAGGGATAGTTTTTTGAGAATACAATCTGAATTTGGATAGATAAATATATATATTGTACTATTAATGACATATATGATCTAAAAGAATGGGAGTAGAATGGAATAAAAGTCAGATGCAATCACATCCTTTATGGATGAAGTGAGTTATACAGTCAAGAAAAGATTCAACATATAGAGAGGTAATCTCTTTCTCATTATAAATCACTATATCTCCTAGCCGCACCTATGCATATGGTCACTATGGATGATAACACGAGGTTTAGAATAATTATCCCCTATAAAAACTATCTTTATCTCAATGTCAGAGGATAAACCACAACCACGATGTCTCCTAAATGCATTTTGTAAATCCGGGTGATAACATGAGGTATGGAAAAATCATCACGAATCAAAATATCTTTCTCTCAATGATGGAGGCTCATTCATGCTGTAATGCATATAATGCAATGCCTATAAAATGTTTAAAATATTGGATGCAATAAGACGAGTATAAATGTGCACAAATACATCTACCATAATAATGCCAAGGACACTCTATGTAACAAAGCTATCCATGAGCTTCTTGCATCTCCTAGGCAAATGGAATGAAAATATGAATTCACGCATCCTCATTACTTGCGGATTTTCGGCACTAATCTACGTAGCTCATACAACATGACGTATGATGATGTATGAGAAATAGTGTGTCAAGTAGGATCGATAACCATATGCATAGTGAGAGTGCATATGGCTATAAATGCAAGTCGTGTCCTGACCCACCACTAGTAACTTACCCCTCGCCAACAGAAGTGCAATCCCGACAAAAGTAATTGCAACGCTAACCATACCAAGACACAAGAAATAAACCGATACGATAGCAGCCCACCTCCACGGGAAACAACCAAAGAAGGTAGCCAGGGTAAACCGAACCACACCGATGCACCAAACCTAATCCGTGAAATGCAGAACCACACTGAATCAGTACTCAATAGACACCCTCAAAGACTACTTCCAAGCTGCCATTTGATACATTCCCCAAAGCCAGATAACAAAGACATGAAGACCTCCGGATCAGGTTACGACGTAGCGTACCTCAACTAAAAAAATTTGGAATATAAGCTAATAAACACAGTCCCCTCCCCCAAAAATAAACGATATGAAATATATGGACACTCCAAAAAAAACAAAGACACAAACCCCTAACAAACACAAGTATTAAGTTTTGAAAAACATAAATCCCCCCTCGTACATCATATTACGGTATTACACATTAATCTCAACAAACAAGAAGAAGGGAAAAAAATGATGCAACAACTATTGACCCCTCAAAAATACAAATGACATACAATAAATATCAAGAAAATACAGGCCTACACCATAAAAAAATTCAATAATGCATCTTGGATGAAAGAACAAGCAATAACCACAATACCAGAAAATCATTCTCACGAAATAAGAATAGACACAACCACCACCACAAGAAGTTACAGATCAATGATTGGAAATTCTAGCAATCACACTTATCCAATCCGGGTACGTACACCCGAACCCCAGCCCACCGCAATCCCTCATCAAAAAAAAAAGATTTTGGACCATGGTATTATCCAATCTCAATAACCAAAAAAAAAAAACAAAGCAACAAGAATACGCATATCCATTCTCCAACATCATAAATATTCAATATAGAAATATACTATACCAAAACTCCAATGTGTTTGAAACAATGAGACGCCATATACCGAAACCTACATACACTCAAAGCCAAGTAACCTACCACACAACCAAGAATACTCGGGCACTAACAATCACCGTATCCCCACATCCACACATAGCACAAAGGTTCACCAACGACCTTGCAAATATCACAACAATACAACACTTAATACATGAAAGCCAACTAATCCATACATATCACATAGACGATGTTACAACCAAAATCCTTCTACACATAACTCCAGTAAACCTGGAAACAATAAAGAAAGATCTCTATAGATGTATCAACCAAAGTATCTCCACTAACTCACAACAATTACCTCCCCTCTCACCCTAGGCCCTCATCTGGAGCAGCTCATTCAAAAAGCACTAACCACACTAAGATTGCAAAATAACTACACCCAAATACTAACAATTCCCAACCATCCGAAACAAATACCAACACTCCTGAGTGTTGGTATCACTTCATGTAGTCCGATCTTACCAACCCTAGAGGATCCACTCCTAGCCACCCCATCTCATCTGCTAGAAATCATCATTTGGAATATCAATGGAAGGTATCCCATCCATACAAGAAATCCACCAAATACACACACTAGATATTGTATTACTTCAAAAACCCCACTTCTTATTCAGCCAAAACATCAAATACATCCAACAAGCAATAACCACATATGCACTCCACAATCATCAAGGCTAGAGAAATAAGAGAAATACAATTCGAATTTAAAATATTCACGGCATAATAAAATCAAGCCGGCCTAATTACACTCATACTAACTACACCACCCACAACACACACATTTCCCACCCATACAATGCCCCTTAAACCCTTTGTTCAGACATGTAAGACCCATAGTTGCAGAAATAGTATAAAATATAAATATATCTAAAGTGTGACTAAGTTTATCTTACTCATGATTATCTTTAGCTAGTTATGGTTCAATTGGAGGAAAATATAGTGTAGCTCTTGATGTAGTAGATGAAAACAACTATATTATTGTTTAGTGGAAATCAATGAATAGATTCCATCACATGAATATCTTGACTTTCATTGACTTGGACTAGTTTTTGATTGGTTTGACTTAGTGAGCAGAGTTGATTAGACATGCTCATGAGAAGTTAGGTCATTTTGGGGTGAAGCGGACATATTACTTCAAAGTCACTATTGATTAAGAGGTATGCAAACCAAGATGCAATAATTTATGGTCAGATGTATGATATGTGATCGTGTTTGAGCATCATTCAATGCTCCTACACCATTGTTACATCCACTACCAATTGTGAGACTTGGTTATTGTTGGAGCTTGGATTTTGCAAGACCTCTACAATTAACTATACAATATCATCGATATGTGTTAGTCATGGTGGAGCATTTCTCCAAGTGGATTGAATAGATGGCATTTCCTGACAAGTCAAGTGAGGGAATAGCTTATGCATGTTTAGCTTAAGTGTTTAGCAAATTTGATGCACAAGCAAAAATATTGACTGATTTTAAGCTTTGTGTGATCGAGCATTGATCGATCATCATACCACCTCAAGAGATCATCCCGAGGCTTATTGTCTAGCAGATAGAGTTATTCAGATGGTGAAGAGAGGACTTAGAAAGTTAAGCTTGGAGAAAGATCATCTAGGAAACCTGCATAGTAGCACAATGACTCCTGAAACTCTCTAAAGGAATAACTTTGGTCAAAGAATCAGCTGGATTGAGTTTACCGTCAATCTTGACTAGCTCAACCTTCCTATCAGAAACTGCATCTCTGATAAAGTGATATCTGATGTCGATGTGCTTCACCATGCTATCCATCACTTGATTTGCTACAAGATTTAAGGCACTCTGACTATCACAATGGAGATTTACAACATCCTGTTTCAGTCCCATCTCAGTGATAAGTCTATTCAACCAAATAGCCTCCTTTGTTGCTTCCGCTGATGCTACATATTCGGCTTCCGTAGTTGACTGAGCTATGCACTTCTCCAAGATAGATCTCCAACTAACGCATCCACCTCCAAGTGTAAACACGTACCCAGTTGTAAACTTCCTCTTGTCCAGATCTTGTCCATAGTCAGCATCAACGTAACCCAACAGGGATTTGGCATTGTCCAATAAACCATCAAATAAAAGACCAAAATCCTTAGTACTCTTGAGGTACCTAAGAATCCACTTCACAGCTTCCCAATGCACCTTCCCTGGATTTGACATATACCTGCTCACCTTGCCCATAGCTAGAGCAATATCAGGTCTAGTGCACACCATCAAATACATGAGGCCGCCTTGCCTTGTCATAGGGAATTGATGACATCTTTTTCTCTCTCGCTTGCATCAACTGGACATTGAGCTGCTGAGAGCTTAAAATGTGCCGCCAAAGGAATCCACACTCCTTTAGAGTCTGCCATGTTAAACCTGTCAAGCACACGCTAATGTACTTACCCTGACTTAACCATAGCTTCCTCTTCTTCAAATCCCTGTGAACATCCATACCTAATATCCTCTTGGACTCACCCAAATCCTTCATCTTGAATGCAGATTTCAATTGCCTCTTGCATCTATCGACGTCAGATTGTTCCTTTGCCGAAATGAGCATGTCATCCACATAGAGTACCAGAATAATGAGGCTAAAGATCTCATTATTCACCTTCTTCATGTAAACACATGGATCAAACACACTCCGTGAAAATCCTTGTGCTTTCATGAACTCATCAAACCTTGCATTCCATTGCCTAGGAGCTTGCTTCAATCCATATAGAGATTTGAGCAATCTACAAACTAACTTCTCTTGACCTTTCTTCTCATAGCCAGTAGGTTGTATCATGTAGATTTTTTCCTCCAAATATCCATATAGAAAAGCCGTGACAACATCCATCTGATCCATGGATGGCCATGGGTTATCGATTTAGTTAGCAAGCATCTCTAGCGTCATTTTCACCGTACTTTTTATTATATGATAGAGATCCATACTTACATGCAGCTATACGTTGAGAGTCAACTAAAGTTTTGGACTTGGATAACCCTAATGTTTGGATAAGGATGTGTTCTCAAAGGGCAGAACTCTTTTGTAGGTTAATACCCATGGCATTTGAGAACCTGATTATTGTTCAATATAGAGATACTTTGCGTTATACTTCCATCTGATGAGGTGGATATCAACCTTCAATTCATAGATTTTATGTTGGTGATTATGTTAACTTGCAACAGAGTGCACCAACCATATTGGATGTTACGGCTGGTTGCACGATTATACGAGTACGTGAAGTTTTACCTTCTAGAGTTTTGGTATTAGAGGGTCATGATGATGTGATTTGGAAGGATCATGTGTGTAATTGTGCGCCATGTCACCTTCCAAACATTGATGGTACTATGGATCCAAGCTTGGTAATTGTGTTGGTAGGCTTGAGATGTATGTTTTGTTGATCATCTGGTGGAGTAGCCATTATATTGATTTGTGATTCTTGTTCTAAAGGATGGCATATGTCATGTTTGACACCTCCTCTCAATGCGATGCCCAGTGGACGATAAAGATGTCCTCTATGCAATTAATAGACAAGCTCGTTTGACCGTTACATGATATATCATGTAACGCCCCATAAAAGGCATATCATGTTATGGACTAGATGGCTACTTGATGTTAGAGGGACCTAACCACCAGTTAGCGGGACGATTGTGATACATTTTTGTTGGTGTATGGCAATATATGTGGTGTGATGGTTGATGTGATAGCAATGTTTGTTGTGATGCAATATGTATGATATGCCCTTCGTGGGGCTAAGATCAGAGGCCGGGTGCTACAATGCCTCATTGTTAGACATCTATGTTTGACACCTCCTCTCAATGCAGTGCTTGGTGGAGATGTCCTCGATGTGATTAGCAAGGAAGCAAGTTTCGGCACTAGTGGACTAAAAACTCCCATATGCAACTTATGGATGGATGGCAATCGAATAACCTTCCGAGCTCCTAAGCAAATTGTCGATCATTTTTTCATCGTGGCTACTTGATCCATCAATGTGTCGCACTTATTCATTTTGTGCACATTTGCTCGTTCTCTCGTTGACACTACTGTTAATTCTCTCCAGACCCTAATCCTGATTCCTACTTCCACCGCTTCTCTAACAATTATAGTGACAAGGTAATCTGAATGTGAGCGGGAATGTAATCTTCTGATTCGTTCCCAAGGGAATAAGGGATCCGAATAAGCTTTCAGGGAAGTGAATGTGAGTTTAGACCTCTTTAGTGACTTTGGACCTCATAGTCTGAAGAGTGAGATGGTAGGATTATCACGAATCCTGCCCATCGACAATATCATTCCCATCCAAACAAAGACACACACACAAGTGACATAAGTGTTCAATAATTTTCTAAATCGGTGCAATCACCGTTTACTGAGTGATGGGGATCTCTTCATTACAAGATAAAGTCAAGGCGATGCTCTCAACGAAGTACTTATGGGTGATACTACACGATGCTCATGGAAAAATGTCTGATTATCTTCACATGCTTTGAACACCAATCGAGGCCAACAACACGATAATCACACCAGCTTCATGAAGCTCGTTCTATCTTGACTACAATTGTGGTTCAATCAATTGAACACTTGCAAAGAAAGAAGATCCCACCTCTTTATTCCTACGACTATTTATACAGAATTCCTAACTTCTACTCCTAACTGCTTCCTACACAGATCGCTCTCTCCTAAATCTCCTCTACCCATCTAAGCCGCTCGATCGTAACTTCACCTCGTGCGTGAAGACGTCGATTTCTAACTCCATCTCATGTACATCTGCCGCGATCTCCTGTCAATGAAGAGTCATGGCTTTCCGGAAATCTTGACCCAAGGCTTTATACATCTGCTTCCTTCAATCCTTGGAATCTCCTAGATTCTCCATTGCGGCCAATAACTGCTCTAACTGCTGTGTCTCTACTCTATCACACCGAGCAAACAGATGTTGAGCACACCGATTCGCCAATATCTCCAATCTTGTAGGTGCCTCCACATCCATCTGATTTAACCGCCCCTTCAGATCCTGTACTGCCTCCTTAAGATGAGAGTTCTCTTTCTCCACGAAGCTGATCTCTGCACCCGAATACAACAAATCTCTGCATATGTCGTCTTCGCCTCTTGAACCTTCTGCTCCAATTCGGCTTTCTACTTGGACAGCTTGTCCACATTCTCCGTCAATTGCCGAATAGTGGCAGTCTGGTCCTCTTTTCCAATGGCCAATTGATTCATCATCTGGACCAAGTCCATATAACCATTTGCTTGAGGGTCCCACCGTGGCATATATATTGGTCCCATCTCGTTCAATTCCATCAGTACCGTGACCACCACCGTCTCTAGTTTCTGTGACAATTGTAACACAGAGGCCAAGGGATCAGCAATCTCCTTCGTCGCCTTAACTTTAGGACGAGATGGCTTAGGGAGTGTTACTTCCTCCACTTTCTTCTTCCCTAACTCCCCCTTCTTGACCGTCGAAATGCGAGGAGGACTATCTTCTTCTATTATCTTCTTCCTCTCCGAGAGGTACTAATCACTTCCAAATCCGAATCAAGTTTCTCCCTTGCGACCGTCATGACTTCTCCGGTTTTTCGTGGTTCGGGTGGCGCACTAATTCCCAAGCTTCTCGTAGATCCGCTGCTAGTATCATCGATATCAACTTCGAGGTCTGAGAGTCCATATTCTAATCGATATGGCTGCCTTTCCCTTGGAGTCAGCCACTCCATCTTCGCATACAGATGCACCAAGAAAGACGAGAGATACACCACACTCTTATCATCCTCTCTCAACTAAGGGGCCATCGATTGTACATTTGTAGGAACCTAGTTAGGAATTTTAAGCTTGTTTTTTGTTTTTTCAGAATACAAAGCATGATATTCGGCGGAACTGAGTACTAACGAATACAAATATGACTTTTAAGGCGAATATGCATGTTGAGTGAGAATGTAAGTAGATTAAATCTGACGGGAGCAATTTTGTTCCGGTTAGGGTTGTGTTGTAACCGTATTGACATGCAGCGGCAGGCGCAGAACCATCAAAGTGATATGATGAAGAAGCAAGTGGCATTTCGATCGGGAGCAAGGGAAGCTATTCGATTGCCTCCTCATCAGAAGATGGCCAACGTGATTTGACCTCTGGTGTCGAAGCCGGACTGGACGGTGGAAGAATTGAAATGATTGAAGCACTTGGGTGGAACGTTCTTAGCATGGCGATGGGACTATGTGTGTCCAAAGCTGTGTGAAGAAGTGAAGGCCAAGAAAATCACCAATCCAATCGGGTGGATATATTATCTAGATTCGTGGGATGCGATTCTGTGGGCGGAAGCCTTGGGGTGAGATTATGTGATAGATAAAGATGTCATCGACTGGGAGGCATCAATATTGCATATATGATTCGATTTCAACGAGTCTAAGTGACTTGATCCTCGAGGAAGGAAGGGGACCAATGGTTTCAAGATTGATTTGATTAAGGATGATTTCCGACGAAAGATCATGTATACGTTGAATCAGCTGTTTTCATCGTAGAGAACTACTTATGCTAGTATGCATAAGGTGAAAATAGTAGAGGGATTTGATTGAAGAAAGATCAAAGTCAATTGGGGAGAAATATTCACTCGTAATGTGCAGGCTATGGAGCAGAAGTTGAAAGCAGGAGAGAAGGGAGTAGTGTATATTTTCTCTTTTTGGTACACATGTACTCAAGGATGGGGTGGTTAACTCCAAGGGAAAGAGTAAAGTATCAGTTGGATGCAGAGGATATTTTGCGAGAGCCGAATATGAGTGAAGCCAGTAGTGGATCAACTAGGAGCGTAGTGTCAGGTGAAGGAAGTAATTTACAGTCACCAGTTGCATAAGAGAGAGACGAGATGACTTCGGAAGAGTTGGACAAAGTGATGCGGGTTCACAAGGAAGCTGTAATCCTCTTCTGCAGTAGCTAATTGCTGATTGATCTAGCAGATACGTGCTGCGTGCAACAACCACCAGGTAGGCTACGTGCAGAATGGCAGCTTTGGGCTCATGTCCACTGCACACCCGCTTGATACAGCACCATCCCCTGTTGCAAAAATTTCTCCGCAAACCTTGACTCACTGTGCACTCAATCGACCATCGATTTCTGTAAACGCAAAAATGCATGTGCAATCCTTTCAAAACAAAACCAGCACTCACTTCGCCGTGAATCTTTGGTCGGTGATTATAGGTGCTCTGCTACCAACGCCTTCTAGTGAAATCCTATCTCCAATAAGGAGCTCCATTGTGCCAAACTGATTAACGTAGAACAAGTTGCCCGTGAAGAGCTGCTTCTACAAATAAACGCCCTCACTGCTCTGGTTTAATAAGATCTCTGAACTATCGGCCCTCTTTCTGAGCTCTCTTTGAGAGGTAGATTAATCGTTGTGAGTCAATAACTGAGAGAGCTCGTTCGACGATAGGGAGTCACTTCTGCAGACGTTGTTGTAATGTTCCCCTATTTCCAATCAATCCTGAGCGCCACTTTTCGTTCCAAAAGTAAATCCCCCGTGAACTCCTCCTAGAATCCGAATACTCTGATATCAATTGTTGGTCCGAATTATGAATACACAGAGAAACATACATGCAATCAAGAGACGAGACAGGAAATACGTGGTTCATCTCACTGAGGCTACGTCCACGGAACACACAGAGTCACTTTACTAAATAACTCTAATTTGTGTTACATAGAGCTTATGTCATCCCTCTTATATAGTAGTACCAGCCCTAGCCCTAGTCTAACTAAACATAGTCAAACTAACCAGAGTTACTCAAGACCTAAGTTAACTCCTAACATAGAAGCTAGTGCTATGTGTAGAGCAATGGATACACGTTGACTACAATAGGCTATATGATAAGCTAAAGAGAATGATACCTCCGTCACCTAGTATCATAGGTTCTCGTGCACTCTCTCACAAACTTGTCAAAGTCGGATTCCATAGCTCTTTATAACTCCAAAGCTAGAGAAACAAAGAGATGACCTCTCTACATACCCCTATACTTGAAGACTTGGATGTTGATGTTCCACTCGTCACTCATCCAGGACGATGGATAATCACCCCTCGGAAACAGCTTTACGTATAGGATATGTAATTACAACATTTGTAAATAATAACTTGGTGCTCTCAAACAAAGTATATGTCTGGCCTAACCCGAGTTGACTACAAGGCATACCAACGCTCCCTTCGTATGAGATATCCACCCTCACGTGTGATAGCAAACACCAGATCACTAATGACATCATGTATAGTTATCTTGACAACATTTGTAAATAATAACTTGGTGCTCTCAAACAAAGTATATGTCTGGCCTAACCCGAGTTGACTACAAGGCATACCAACGCTCCCTTCGTATGAGATATCCACCCTCACGTGTGATAGCAAACACCAGATCACTAATGACATCATGTATAGTTATCTTGTGCCCTACGAACGGGCAACAAGTCATATGGACCTCTGTTGTATCTCAGGTAGTATCACATTCACAAGTGAGTAATGAAGATGCAGATGGGTGGACCAAGCCAAGGCAAAATCTCATCGATTCTGGTTCAAGTCAAAAAGCTCTAATGCATGGTTAAGCCAAAATCCATGAGCATGCATGCTTGCTAGAGCAAACATGATCGGGTCTAGCCCCATCTTACCCCTTTGGATTCATCCATAATGAGTGATAGTGAGTGGATTTTAAAAAGGTATTGAAGGTATTGATGCATCCCTTAAGGGGATTCAAGGCTAAGGTTAGTGGTGATACATACACCAAGTAATGGTGGAACCAAGTAATAAAGCAAAAAGGATGCAAATACCCCATCAAGTTTTACATGGATAAATCCAAGAGGATAAGATGGGGCTAGGCCTCATCATGTGGTGATCATGGGTGTGCTTAGTGATAATATGTGTGGAGAGTATAGTGTGGCTTGATTATGGACTCCATCAAGTATTTTCTGGATCTCTTTTGGGCTTAGGTGTAGTTTTGTTTTTAAAGTTGTTGTGTCTCAATGTTTAATGGTCCCCCAATCTTGTTGTTGTTGTCGTATGTGTGTGTGTCTGTTGTATGTTGTATGTTGGGAGGTTGGGTTCTATTAAATTGTGTTTGTTATTATTGTAATAGATAAGTTACACAAAGGAATGTTGAATTTAGTGAAGTAGAGTTTGTTCCCAAGAGAACAGAGTGTTAATTCACTACCAAGTGCTTGCTTTTCCGTAGCAAATTAAAGTGCAAGCTTACAGTGCCTTATGGGTGGTCTGGTGGTCCCATGATATCCTCCACTAGACGCTCAGGCCCTTTGGCCTTTGATCTTTGTACAAATTAGTACACATTTTAATATAATTAATGAAAATCGGCAAAAAAAGAATTTATTATTATTTTAGAAATAATATAATAATAAAAGAAATTAGATTATTTCTTTATTTGAAAAAATCAAAAGAAAAATTTTGAGAGCCGGGCACTATGCTAAGATGTGAAAACACCCGATCCCATTTCGACCTCGATATGTGAAATCGTCTTAGACCATATGTACTGATTCATCAATTTCGGGAGACATGGTCCACGCCCGGACAACGCACTTTGCAAAGATGTGAGTTTATACTTCTTTTCTTCACTCTGGACATTCATAGTCCGAAGAGCTATGCAAATGCGTAACACTCAGGTACACCACTTGACTCAACCATTCAACAATCATCCATCACAATACACATCTACTCAATCTCATGTCATTGAGTAGAAGGTTCACATCGCTTCACCAATGCATTCCTCTCCCGTGAATGCATGCCTTGGGGAAACTCTCCCTCCGAGATGAAATCCCATATTCCCTTGTATTCAGCCGGTACCTTTGTTATGGTGTCCATAACAAAGGTACCGATCCAGAATAGATGGAGCAAATTCCTGAACAACAGGAATTGGAGGAGCAAGTTGTCGTTGCTGAGCCTCAAGACAGAGCACAAAACGATGGAGATCAACCAGGACCATCTACTAGGCGATCATCAAATCAGATTAGTAGAGCTCCCGAAAGGTATGGAACATGGGCTGATTCATCTATTCTTGAGGATCATGATATTGAATCTGAGAATGATGATGGCAATGCGTTGATCTTGGAAGAAGGATTACCTTGTTCATATAGAGAAACTCAAGCCTCTATCAATAAGCTTGAGTGGGATATTGCTATGGAGCGTGAGATGCAATCGCTTGTTGAGAACAAGACTTGGGAGCTAGTGGAGCTTCCAAAGGGTCAACCTTTGGTTGATAGCAAGTGGGTGTACAAGTTGAAGGATAATCTAGCGGATGAAGAGAAGAGGATCTTCAAAGCCAGGTTGGTGGCTAAGGGCTTCACACAAGAGAAAGGTGTGGACTACAACAAAGTTTTCTCACATGTAGCAAAGTATGCTACAATTCGTCTGGTATGTGCACTTGCTGCGATATTTAAGTTTCCTTCTAGGACTTCCCGCAGAGTATGTATATGGTGACAAGAGTTAGACACCCCAAGACATGAGTCAAAGGGGATATTGTTAGGAGTTAACTCAGGTCTTGAGTAACTCTGATTAGTTTGACTATGTTTAGTTAGACTAGGGCTAGGGCTGGTACTACTATATAAGAGGGCTGGTAGAAGCTCTTTGTAATAGAAATCAGGGTATTCAGTAAAGAGACTCGGTGTGTTCCATGGACGTAGCCTCAGTGAGGTGAACCACGTATTTCCTGCCTTGTCTCTTGATTTCATATTGCTTCTCATTGTATTCCTGTCTTTCGGACCAACATTCTGCAATCCATAGGAGAGTAATCACTTTAGTTGATGCTTCTTCTCATGCTCATGTAGTATGTAGACAATTTGACCTATATAGTTAATATATGTTAGGTGCAGTAGGACATATTTCCCATTGTAATGCTATTGGGGTCTAGCCCCATCTTACCCCTTTGGTATTCCCATCCTTTTGCTATATTACTTGGTGTATGTATCACCACTACCCTCAGCCTTGAACCCCTACATATGGACCACTACTACTTCAATACCTATATACTTCAAAATCCACTCACTGCCGGTCTACCTGGTTATTGCCGGCCGAGTGGTCCATCACCCTACCTTGTAGGGTCCCCTCTACAAGGTACAAGGGAGGAATCCCTTTTGTTATTATACTTTCTCGATTACGATTCAAGGGAGGAATCTCTATCCTAGACTGTGTTTCAGACTAGGTTTGTCATCATCATTATTTGCAATGTGCTGCGAAGACCCTCAAGGTAAAGCGAGTTTATGCCATTCCCTCTCAAGTAACAGACAGGCATTCAAACTCCACGATGCTACGCTCACTACGCCTAAGGGGGCATATCTTGAAATTCCAAAACGTCGGAAACAACTAAATCTCAGACTCTGACGACAAGGACTCGACAAAATATCTTAAAGCAAGCGTTGATGGAGACCACGACTTCACGTAGAAATTTTTATTTACGCGTAGCAAGACTGATGCATCGTAGGAATGAAGACTGTATTGTGTGGAATCTGGAATAGTTGGCAGTCAGAGGAAGATTAAATGTCATTTCATTCATCACTCTTGACTTCTAATTTCTTATTTAAGACTGATGTATTACTGATGAATTTCCATGCTAGTTATTCTAAATGACGACATCTCAGTACATCGGCGTCAAGACAAGCCACAGAAATCAAAAGTGCAGTCCAAGTACTCAATGACGTATTGATACATATTTCAATGAAAAGTTCAATAAAACGTCCAGTTGCAACTACTTTGTCGTAACGACCTGAAGAGCTAGTGGTCTTTTAATACTCACGGTAATGCATGGATCAGGTGGCGAACGAAGTCAACACGCATCTGAATCCTTTGTTTTCGCACAAAAAACACGAATCAACTGAAATCTCTTTTGCAAGGTTCAATTATATGAGTATAATGGAACCAGCGGCGTGTCAAGGATTTATGCACCACACCTGGGGACTTGGGTCCTGAGCTGAATTTGGGACGAGCAGCTGAGGGCTTCTTTCGGGAAATATAAAAACATGATACCAGTACTATCGTTCTGTGGAATCAAGTGCATTGCAGCACGACTACAATAGTTGTTTTCTTGTTCGCCTATTCATGCGAGTTGCTGCGTATTCTCGCAGTACCACCGACAAACATGGGGCTCCGCAAAGCAGCCAGTGTGGTGATTTTTCGGGGCATGATAGCTCCCTATGATATAGCCCTCGGTGATACACACCCGCTAGGCTTACTTCACAGTGTCACCTTCACGTTCTCCAGCGACCATACCTACGTCGTCCGCCTGGTGGCCTTCAACTCCGAGGCTTGCAACGTTGTGGAGGTACGTACGTCGGAGGACCTGGAAGTCACGTGCGATGAGATCCTCACTGCTCTGTACGATTGGATTCTCGATTACATAGAAAGCTTCATCAGATACCGTACGGATGAAATTTCCGTATACAACGTATACGGAAACTTCATCGTGTACTACTTGTACCTCGGTACTGTAAACCAGTATGGAAATGATCCGCGATCGGATAATGACGGCGACAGGCAAAGCACGACGAATCACCGGCAGCTCGAGGGAGTTCAAGAGTTGGAACGCATCGTTCGATGTTTCCCGGGCTTCCAAAAGGACAGCGAGGCGAAAATCAGACGGAGGAATGAAGAAGATGCAGAAGTCACCGTCGAAATTCTGGTCTGCAAACTGTACTGTGTCTGCTCCCAGATTGTTTCCGGTCACTCCTTGTGGTGATTGCGATGTATCGAGCCTCGTCCTTTTGACGTCGGTGGGTACTGAGTACGACGAGAGATCTATTCTCGTGATTCTGAATCCGACGGATAAAGTCTGGTCTCCGAGCGCTAGATTCTACCTGGTCATGCAGATGAACTGCAATCTCGTCTTGTACCCTGAACCTGGAGAATGGTGCCCGTAAAACATGCTCCACCGTGTCCAGTGAACCAACTATTACTGCGCCACAACACATCGTCTATCGTAGTACCGTAAACGACCAGCTCTCCACGAACTGTGATGGTAGCAGAACAAGTGATCCCCGTAGTCCGACTGGCCCAAAGAACCGTATTCTGAAATTTGGTGCTTTACATCCTTGCCACGAAATATGTTCTGTGGGGCTCAAAAACAGTGGTTTGTGACGGCGGCTGCTACGATTGACAGTTTGCTTGATTGCCTTCCGCGTGACTTCGGCCCCATTGCAAAGTTCAACTGTGCTCAGAGTCTCAGACTGGTTTTCCCTCGGGCTGGTGAGCGGGTCATATCGCAGTCACAGTGCAGAGAATTCGACGCTGATTCGCTACTTTATTCGTGCTAGAGGGAATGACATCAACAAAGAAAGAAAGCATGCAATCTCCTACCCATGTTGTACCATGGTTACTACATCGGTAGGAGATGAACTGCGAATAGAGACTACATGGAGAGATGAGAGTAGGGTAGGATCATTTTTTGACTACTATGTGATTATGTTTTTCTAAACATGGATAGTGAATATACATTTTTATTAGTTTTGTGTTATTCGTGTTACATTGATATCTAAATTGAAAACTATGGATAATATATAGAGATATAAATGTTTTAAATTTTTTAGTGTGTTGAGTGATTTTTCTCAAATTGGACATATGGGTTTGGTATTTTTTGTTTCAATCTATTACTTTTCATGCATTGGTTCTATTGGCACCTAGTTGGAAAATTATGGAGATACAAATAAAAAGTATTGGGATTAGTATTTCCCATGTGAGGTGGGATGTAAAGGGGTTGTGGTTCTGCAAGTGGGAGGATATACATGATGGAGTGCTCGTTGTCCTTATTGTTCTCTTTGTGCTAGCTAAAGCTTCACTTCCTCTAATGGACCGCTAAAAGCGGTGCGTGATATACCATGTCTGGTGTATCATCGTCTCTTTACCTCGCAAGGGGTAAAGACCCAGGTGGGAAATATGCACAAAGATTATGATTGGATCACTTGGGATGCGCATGTGAGGAGGACGATCATATTGACATCAATATATATCACTTCATGAAATACGCAGACTATATTGATTCCTCTGTTGATCATTCCGGTATACCAATCGAGTCGTGGGAGTGGTTAGCTTTCCATGCAGGTTCTATTCTAGGGTTTTTTTGAGATTAGATTTCCATGTCCACGTTTATTCCATAGGCTCCCTCTTACAACATCATTCATATTTCCAGCAACATCTTTGTCCACACCAGTTTGGAGTCGTCACAACAGCAGGTTGTGAGGCGATATCCTTGGGCATTATAGCACTTCTAGATATCCATCCGGAATGGTTTGTCTTGCAGATGGACGTTGAGAATACTTGTAACAATGTCTTATGTGCATCCATTTTTAGAGAGGCTAATAGACCTCTAGCGAGCCTCATTTCTTTGTACGGTCTTTCTATGGTTCACATTCTTCTCTCTTTAATAAGCATGATTTTTTTGAGAAGGGAGTCACCATTCTACAGTTCACTACTGGCACTCAATAGGAAGATCCTTTGGGAGGACCCTATTTGCCATGGCTCATTATATCGCTCTTTTGTCTAATTCTTTGACTGTGCTAGCTTGTGTGTTCCCCTCCTTAGTGGATGATACACACATTGTGAGCCCTATAGTTCACATTAGGCATGACTTTGATTACTTGACTACCGACCTTCAACTTGTACACTTGAGAATCAAGGTGTGAAAGTGTAGGGCTTGATCTCCTTTGGGTATTCCTTCTCATCTTTAGTTTCCATAGGGATGTATGACATTGTAAACGGCTTATGCTTTCTAGGAGTGCCACTAGGGTCCGAGGATTTTGTCTCACGCTACCTAGATATTGCACTTGCCTAGGATGTTTTGCATGTAGATGACCTTCCTCTACTAGAGGATTTGCAAGTGGTGTTTGGTATTGCTCGTCAATCCACCTACCTTCTTCGCATAATTTCTCCTTCATCTACATTCATATCATGTTTGACAGCCTTTGATGGGCGTCTTTGATGACATCATCGGACCAAGAACCTTTGAGTGTGTGATACGAGATTTGGCACAGAGACAAACATCTTTGCCAATTTTGTGTGGAGGGGTAAGCTTATTATCGATGGAGAAGATTGCATCTATAGCATTCTTGGCTAGTTGGACACTCTTGGCACCTTTGTTTTCTTTTGGATTTATGATTGCATATATGTTTATCCTTGAGATATATTCGAGGGACGTGGATATGGAATTATTTGCCTTACAAGTATTATTGTGACATACGAGAGATGCTTTACCCCTGGAGATATGACATGAACTCTCGTCTTTTTCCTCTTTGGCCACTAATTGGACTAGAGATCTACAATCTATCTTGATGTTTTAGCAGGCTCTACATTCAGTCTTAGTGGATCCGACCATTCCTTGTACTACTAGGGCTTGTGTACGTTCTTGCTCCGGCAAGGATGCAGGCTCGTGAATCTTAACTCGATCATGCATCAGGGCTTTCCGACTCGCATCAATTATTTTCTCTACATCAATTAGATTCCGTCTTGACTTGGTCCATTTATCTACATCTTCATTACTCACATGTGAATGTGATATCACTTTAGATGTAGCATATGTTCATATGACTCGTTGTCCATTTGAAGTCCAAAGGATAGCTATCCATGATGTCATTAGAAATGTGGTGTTTGCTATGGTGCGAGAGGGTGAATACCCCACATAGAGGGAGCGTTGGTATACCTTCCAGTTGACTAGAGTTACGCCAGACCTATACTTGGTTCGGGAGGTCCAATCTACTGTGGTAGATGTGGTGATTACCAATCCTACTCGTGATACAGTTTTAGAGGGGGTGATAACCCATCCTCCAAGATGGATGCGAGTGGAGCGGCAACAACCAAGGTCTCCAAGTATAGGGATATGCAGAAAGGTCACTTCTTTGTTCCTCTAGTTTTGGAGTTATATGGAGCTATGGACAATGACTTCGACATGTTCGTGAGGGAGTGTCCGAGAGCCTACCATATTAGGCGGCAAGGGTGATCATTATCTTTAGCTTATTGTATAGCCTATTTTAGTCAACATGTTTCCATTGCTCTACAAAGAGCACTAGTTGGTGCAACCCATAAGAGAGCAATCATATTAGGTGATGTTTCTTCCGATGCTCATGTTGTTTATATACCGTTTGACCTAGATAGTTTGGATATCTTAGGTGTTGTATGACATATTTTCCTGTGTGATATTATTGGGGTCTAACCCCATGTTACCGGTTTGGTTTTATCCTTGTACGACCTCATGGGATCTTCCCATCCCTTTTGTTATTTTACTATATCTTCATTTCTTTCCATGTCGTACTTGACTACTTTACATTCGAAATGGCGGCTTTGGAAGAGTGAGTTGAACCGATTCACTTGGCCCATCTGTCTATGCCCATTTTGCTTACAGGTTTTCTATATTTTATGTTTACTTGTGAGTCTCGTGAATTGTAAGTAATAAGATATTTTCAACAAATACCTTAAATTTATTTTTTCCCCAATTCAAGGTAGTGAGACAAGAGATGAGAATTGAGAGTAGGTTAGGAGGTACTTATCATTTTTCCATATATTGTAGGATTATATTTCATCAAACATGAAAGTAAATAGATAAATATTTTGGTTTTTCAATTTGGATTCCATTGGTATCTAAATTTAACACTATGGATAGTGGTACATATAGATTTTAAAATTTTTATTATTTTTAGAGTTTTGAGTGATTTTTGAATGATTTTTCTCAAATATGACATATGGATAGGGTCATTTTTGTTAAAATCTTTTTTTTTTACTTCATTCATTCTATTGGGATCTTGTTTGAAAATTATGGAGATTAGAATAAAAAGTTATGAGTGTTCTTAGATTTTAGGGTTTTTATAGTTAATATTTCTCTATGTGAGGTGGGGTGTAAGGGGTTGTGGTTATGCAAGTGGGAGTAGGGCCGAACAGCTTCATGCTTGAATCATCTTGCATATGCGGTCCCTTCTTGCATATGCGGTCCCTTCGTCTCATAAAATTGCCCGCAAGGCTGGCAATCCTGCCCAGTTTAGTGTTTGGGTGGTATTGTGCCTTGTATAGGAGGATGACCAAGACCGCGACCTCCCCATTGTTGGTTTGGGAATGGTGGTTTAGCTCTTAATATAGCATTTTACGGGTTGTTTGACATGTATTGTGTGATTGTTGTGGGACATGTAAGTGGTGATGAGAAGTAGTTGTGGGTTATTGAAAGGTTTTGAGGAGGAAGTTGAGTAGGGGATTTGGGAGCTTGAGTATGCGTTTAGTGCATCTTTCTATGAGCCATAGTCTTTCTCTTGGGAAGGACGGGGCGTACACCCATGTGTGATAGGATGGTTATGTGTTTTTTGAACTGAAATCATAGCAAGTGGAGTCTAGTCAGTGAGAGTGTGGCTATAGGGGGTCCTAATTCATTGTAAATTGTATATAAGGTTGGGTTTATCTTGGCAATTTGGGGGTGTATGCGGGGATATCTTTGTATGGATGTCTTATTGTGAGGTTTACTTGTATGTCTTTTAGTTTTTGTGGGGTTAAAATATGTCTAGGGTTGTGTGGGTGGTAGTCATGTGTAGGAGTTCGTATGTGAGGTTTGCTTGTTACAAGGGTATAAAGTTCCAAAGGTCTTGTGTTGTCTCATGATGTATATTGTGGATTAGTAAATGATGGAGAGGTATTGAGAAGTTGTTTTGAGGTTGGGCTTCCCAAGTACATTGGAGTAGTGGGTTATTTACTTGGACTCCTTCAAACTTGAAGTGATATTATGGGATTATGTTGCAAATTGTTATGTTATATTGGTAGATGATGTGTGTTGGTGGAAGTTGAATTGCATATATGGAGTTAAATTCTTGATTGATTCGGAGGAGGGGGATGGATTCTTCATGTTGTTTCCTGTAGTATGTTGAATTGAGGTAGTAGTATACTCATGGCACTTGTGTGGGTGCAATGGTTGTTACAATGTGATGTGCATTGTGTGTGGGGCTGGCAAATGTGGTGTCTGATTTGATTGAGGATGGAATGTAGTCGGCAATGTTTTGAGATTGATATGTATTGTAGTATGATTGCATTCAAAGCAAGGTGGTTGGAACCTGGTTTGGTTGGGGGAGGAGATCTTCTATGTATTGTATATTATATTCCCATAGGGGAGTGAGGCATTGAGACCTTGTTTTGTGTCTAAGTGCTCATCGTGATGCGTTTGGTGTGTCTTTTAATACTGCAAACAATGACATAGGAGCAAATTGTAGACTGAGGGTGGGGATGTGAGGGTAACATGTATTTTTAGTTTGTGTAGTATATGGATTGTTCGTAGGAGGGAATATTATCTTGCTTTGTCGTTTGTGATTTTGTAAGGGTCATTGATTCGTCCTATGGATGGTTGTAGGTGGGCTAACATGCCTATGTATGTTGTTCCTAAGTCTCTTATGTCTTGTAATTAGTAACAATGAGAAAATATGATAACAAAAGGGATGGGAAGATCCCATCAAATCGTACAAGGATGGAACCAAACCGGTAACATGGGGCTAGGCCCCAATCGTATCACACTATGAAATATGTCCTACAGCACCTAAGATATCTGAACTATCCAAGTCGAAAGGTCTACAAACAACAGGAGCATCCGAAGAAGCATCACCTAACGTGATTGCTCTCCTATGGATTGCACCAGCTAGTGCTCTCTGTAGAGCAATGGAAACACGTTGCCTAAAATAGGCTATCTGATAAGCTAAAAGAGAGTGATACCCCATGTCGCCTAGTATGGTAGGCTCTCGCACACTCCCTCACGAACATGTCGAAGTCGGTGTCCATAGCTCCATATAAATCCAAAGCTAGAGGAACAAAGAGGTGACCTCTACGCATACCTCTATACTTGGAGACCTTTATTTGCCGCTCCACTTTCGCCGCCCATCACGGGTATGGGTGATCACCCCCTCTGAAACTGTATCTCTAGTAGGATCTGTAACCACCACATCAGCCACAGTGACCTGGTCCTCCCGAACCAAGTACAGGTCTGCCCTAACCCTAGTCGATCGCAAGGCATACCAACGCTCTCTCCATGTGAGGTATCCACCCTCTCGCGCCATAGCAAACACCACATCCCTAATGGCATCATGGGTAGCTATCCTCTGCCCTCCGAATGGACAACGAGTCATATGAACACCTACAGCATCTAAAGTGATACCACACTCACATGTGAGTAATGAAGATGTAGATGGATGGATAAAAAGCCAAGACGGAACCTCATCGCTGTGGAGAAAGTAGTTGGTGTGAGTCAGAAAGCCCTCATGCATGGTCGAGCCAAGATCCACGAGCCTGCACCCTTGCCCGAGCAAGAGCGTAGACGAGCTCTAGTAGTACGAGGAATGGCCGGATCCACTAAGATTGAATGTAGAGTCTCCTGAAACTGTCGGTCCATCAAGATAGACTGTAGACCCCTAGTCCAATCGGTAGCCTAAGAGGAAAAAGATGGGAACTCATGTCGTACCTTCCGTGGTAAAGCATCTCTCGTATGTCGTAATAATACCTATAAGGGAAATGATCCCGTATCGACGTCCCTTGTATATATCTCCAAAATAGGTCTATCTGCGATCACAAATCGAGAAGATAACAAAGGTGCAACAAGCGCCCAACTCGCCAAGAAAGCCGCAGGTGCCGTCTCCTCCATCGATAATAAGCCTACCCCTCCACACGAAATTGGCAAAGATGTCTGTCTCCTTGCCAAATCTCCAGTCACACACTCGAATGTCCTTGGTCCGATGATGTCACCAAAGACGCCCATGATCCTCCTATCAAAGGCTGTCAAACGTGATATGAATGTAGGTGAAGGAGGAACCGTGCGAACAAGATAGGTGGGTCGACGAGCAATACTAGATGATAGTATACCAAACGCCACCTGCGGATCCCCTAGTAGAGGAAGGTCGTCTACATGCAAAACATCCTCGGCCAATGCAACGTCAAGGTAGCGTGAAACAAAATCCTCGGTCCCCCCGGCACTCCTAGAATACGTAGGCCATCTGTCGATATCATACATCCCTCTGGAAGTTGAAGGTGAGGCGGAATGCCCAAAGGAGACCAAGCCCTGCACTTTGACACCTTGACTCTCAAGCCTACCAGATGAAGCTCGGTAGTCAAGTAATCAAAAGGCTGCCTAATGTCGTCTAATGGGCCCACAATGTGTGTATCATCCGCTAAGGAGGGAACACACAACGGGCACGGCCAAAGCGATAGACACAAGAGCTCTATAATGAGCCATGGCGAATAAGGGTCCTCCCAAAGGATCTCCTGTCAAGTGCCGGGCGGATGTAGAAACGGTGACTCCCTCCTCGGAAAAGCCATCTTTGATAAAATAGAGAAGAATGTGAACCGTAGAAAGAACGTACGAAAGGAATGAGGCTTGATAGGGGTCCACCAGCCTCTCTCAGCTCTTTAAAAATAGATGCACATGAGACGCTATTAAAAGCGTTCTCAACGTCCACTTGCAAGACAATCCAATCCGGATGGATATCTAGAAGTGCTCTAATGCCCAACGATACTGCCTCACAACCTCCTGGTGTGGCGACTCCAAACTGATGTGGACAAAGATGCTCCTGGAAGTGTGAACAATGCTGCAAGACAACGGTACGGCTGACTAATCGCAATAAGACCTCTCCAATAGCAATCGGTCTGATGCCTCCTGTGTCCTTCTCCATCGCGAGAAGCCGACTAGCCCCTAGAGCCTGACTAACTGACAACGGAATCTCCCCTCTTGCAACTGATGCGACCCATGAACAACTCCGTGAAACCACTAGAGGGATCACGAAAAGCAATCTCGAAGATGCTCATATACCATCCCTGACAAACCCCCAGAGGATAAACGTGGGGCTGTGCATAGAGAATGAGCAAATAATGATCTATCAAGACATAATGGCTCCTTTGGCTTATACTCCAAGACCTCTAATGGTATCTCCTCGCCCATGGGTGGATGTAGAAGGCGTAAAGAGGAAATGGTCTCATCAGTAGGACTAGCCATAGACAAAGGATGAAGGGCCCTTGCAGCCCTGCTATACTCCCCGGCCTGCCCCAAGATCCTACACCGTCGCAATCGTGCCGAATCAGAAGTATCATGTGACTGAACCCGACTCCTAACCTATGTGGCCCAAACAGACTCCTCCTGCAATGTAGCCCAATCCCCTGCTCGGAATCTCTGAAATCTAGCTGCCACCTCCCTATGTCCAGCAAGTCCCCCTCTAGTATAACGTAGACACCATCGCGGAAGTAATAAAAATAAAAATCATGCTAACTCGTCCATGGGATCGCGCGCCAACCGATCGAGCGGTAAGCAAAAAGCACGTCTAGCCTCGTCATGCAGTGCCCGAGGAAGCCTATGGAATAAGCGTGGACAAGGAAATCTAGTCTCAAAAAGCCCTAGAATCGAACTTGCATAAGAAGCTAACCACTCCCACGACCCAGACGGTATACCCGGAATGCTCAACGAAGGAGTCGATGTAGTGTGTGTGTTCCCCGAAATGACAAAAACCGATGTCGATGTGACCGTCCTCCTCACATGCGCATCCCAAGTGGTCCAATCATAATCTTTGTGCATCTTTCCCACGTGGGTCTTTACCCCTTGCGAGGTAAAGAGACGATGACACACCGGACATGGTGTATCACGCACCGCTTTTGGCGGTCCCATGAGAGAAAGTCAAGCTAAAGCTAGCACAAAGGGAACGATAAAGAAACCCAGCACTCCATCATGTATCTTCTCCCACTTGCAGAACCACAACCCCCTAACACACCACCTCACATTGGAAAATGCTAACTATGGAAACCCTAAAAACTAAAAATACTCATAACTTTTTATTCAGATCTCCATAATTTTCCAGCTAGGTTCCAATAGAACCAATGCACGAAAAGGAAGATATGAGAACAAAAAAAACCCGACCTATATGTCTAATAGAAGAAAAATCACTCAAAATGCACTCAAAACCCTAAAAAAATGAAAACAATCATATCTCACAATATCATTCTCCATAATCTTCAATTTAGGTACCAATGGAACCCAAATTGAAAGACGAAGAGAATGTACTATTCACTCTCCATGTTTGACAAAGTATGGCCGAAGAATGGAACTAATACTCTTGAGGCACTCTCAACACTCGCTCATGCTCCCGCACATTCCTTCGTCACGCTCCCGCACTTTGGAGAACTCGTTGATAGTTAGGATCTTAGGTGCCCTAGGGCATTGACATTGACATCTTATGTCTTGTAATGCTTGAATTAGATTGACGACCATGGTTCTTGCATAGGGGATTAGGAGGGGCATAATACAAACTCCAAAGTCATTGTGGTCTAGGAGGATAATGTTGTTTGGGGATCTACAAGGGAGTTGTAGTGTATTTTTTATATATTTGATAAAAGATTTTATCCATTTTGTCCAATTCCGGTAGTGAACATGGACTAACTATGAAGGAGTATCCAATGAAGGGTCTAGTTATGTTTTTCATAACGGTTATCTTTTTGGAGTGTATGAAGGGGCTTTTAGTTATTTTTTTTTAGTTTGACTTTGAGTTTTTTATTTTGATTTGTTGTGTAGTCCCGTTTAGGTGTACGGAGAGTTGGATTCCCAGATATTTGTATGTTTTCTCGGGGTGGATGAATGGGAATGGGTGGCCGTTAAGGGTGAGGTGGGTTTGAAGTGTGGTATGTAGGACCTCTATCCGTATTTTGGAAGAGTATGTGGCTGCCATTATTCCACATTTGGCTTTGTTTACTTCTGTGGCTGACCATGAGCAACATCATTCTAGTAGATGTACTTGGTTTTAGAGGTTTATTAGACTGTTTGAGAGAAGTTTTAGATCATTTGTGTATGCTCGACTAGCAGATTTTGCTTGAGAGTCTGCGAAATGGTACCCTAGATCATTAGTGTGTCAACTAGCATAGTAATGGTTCTAAGACATTAGGAAGAGGTAACGACTAAGGGTGTCTCCTTGTATGGTTCCCTTGTGATTGGGATTGGGAGGGTTTGCCCAAGGGATGGACCGATAAAGGTTGTGAATTGGTTGGTATTGATATTCATATAGATTGATTCGTTCCCAAGGGAATGAGGGATCAAACCACACTAGCGAAGAAGAGAAACATGCATTTAGGCATCTTTCTAACTCTGGACTGTAAAGTCCAAAGAGTGTTCACAAAGAAGTCAATCGATCCAAGTCCAATTCCTTCACAAACCCATCACATCACCAATTCCACAGACACAACAAATAGATTTCAACAGTTTGCTTTACTTCGGGATGGGGATCTCTCTCATTATAAGTTTACGTCTCGGTGAAAACACTTTCTAGAGTACTTTGATGCTGCTGCATGGATTCGGCTCGTGGACAAATATCCGGATAACTTCAGCGATACACGCCCGGTCGTCACAACATCAGCCTATAGACACCAGCTCCTCGAGTGCATGTTCTACCCTGACTACAATTTGCAGTCCAACAGATTGGACACTTGCAAAGATGACAGGATCCACCACTTTATTTCCTACGACTATTTATAATGAATGTTATAACTGCTACTCCTGCGCCTCTACACAGATCGCTCTCTCCTAAGTCTTCTACTACGATCTAAGCCATTCGATCGCACCTTAGCTGCTTGCGTGAATGCGTCGATTCCTAATTGCATTTTCTATACATCGGCTGCGATCTCCAGTCGATGAAGAGCCATGGCTTCCCTGAAATCTCAACCCGACGTTTTGTACATCTCCTTCCTCCGATCCTTCGAGTCGCCGGGATTCTCCATTGCTGCCACCAACTGCTCTAACCGCTACACTTCAACCCGATCACACCGTGTGAACAGATGTTGCGCACATATGTTAGCGAGGTTCTCCAACTTCGCAGGTGCATCCATATCTACCTAAATCAATCTTCACTTCAGGTCCTGCACCGTCTCTCAAAGTTGAGCATTCTCCTTCTCTACAAAATGGATCTTCACATCCCAAATACGGCAGATATCTTCGTAGGCCTTCTTCGCCTCTTGAACCTTCTTCTCTATCTCAGTCTTATCCTTGGATAGCTTGTCCACATTCTTTGTCAGCTCTCGCACTGTGATGGACTGGACCTCCTTTCCCAAAGCCAGCTCGTTCATCATCTGAATCAACTCTATATATCCATCGGCTTGAGGATCCCACCCTGGCATATACATCGACCCCATCTCGTTCAACTCTAGCAACGGGACCACCACCATAGCCTGCGGCAATTTGTAGTACCGAAGTCATAGGCTCCATAATCTCCTTTGAGGCTTTCGACCCGGCTTCATTGCCATCATCTTTGGCGAGAGGTCTTATTGATCCCTACTTCTTCGACCTTCTTCTTCCTTACATCTCTTCGAACTGTCAGAGTGGATGGCGGACTATCCTCCACTACTCTCTTCCTCTTCCTCGAAGTTCCGATCACTTCAAGTTTGAATCGAATCAAGGCTTACTGCGCACCGGCCTGATTTCTCTGTTCTCTTCGATTCAAGAGGAGCACTCGTCCCTAAACTCCTCGTCGACCCGCTACTAGCACTGTCGAGGTCTGCATTCAAGTTCGACAATCCGCTCTCCAATCGATACAATTGTCTCTCTCTCTAGACGTCAGCCACTCCAGCTTCGCATACAGATGCACCAAGAAAGACGAGAGATAGACTACACTCTTATCGTCTTCTCTCGGCCGTCGCCATCGCTCATGCGTTCCTCTTAAAAGATCTCTCCCAGTTCACCCGAATAGTTCCTCTGATGAACTCTTCTACAATCCTCACCTTGTGCATGCTTACATATGTCGTTCTCTACGGCGAGAAAAGCTGATTCATGTTGGTCCGAAAGACATGAATACACTGAGAAGCAACATGCAATCAAGAGACAAGACAAAAAATATGTGGTTCACCTCACCGAGGCTGACCACGGAACAATAAGAGTCACTTTACTAAATGACCCTAATTTGTGTTCTGAGAGCTTCCACAAAGACCCTCTTATATAGTAGTACCAGCCCTAGTCTAACTAAACATAGTCAAACTAACCAGAGTTACTCAAGACATGAGTTAACTCCTAACAATCTCCCCCTTGACTCATGTCTTGGGGTGTCTAACTCTTGTCACCATATACATACTCCGCAGGAAGTCATAGAAGGAAGCCTAAAGCATAGGCCCTCATGTAAACAAGGATTAACTAGAACTAAGCCGTAACCTAACTAGGAAGGAGTAAAGCATATACAAGAATCAAACAATTGCTAGCATAACTCTACAAGTGCTCCTTGTGCAAAACCTGCATAGTAGCACAATGCCTCCTGAAACTCTCTAAAGGAATAACTTTGGTCAAAGAATCAGCTGGATTGAGTTTACCATCAATCTTGACTAGCTCAACCTTCCTATCAGAAACTGCATCTCTGATAAAGTGATATCTGATGTCAATGTGCTTCACCCTGCTATCCATCACTTGATTTGTTGCAAGATGTAAGTCACTCTGACTATCACAATGGAGATTTACAACATCCTGTTTCAATCCCATCTCAGTGATAAGTCTATTCAACCAAATAGCCTCCTTTCTTTGCTTTTTCATTTCTTTGTTATATTCGGCTTCCGTAGTTGATTGAGCTATGCACTTCTGCAAGGTAGATCTCCAACTAACGCATCCATCTCCAAGTGTAAACACGTACCCAGTTGTAGACTTCCTCTTGTCCAGATCTTGTCCATTTTCAGCATCAACATAACCCAACAAGGATTCGGCATTGTCCGATAAACCATCAAACAAAAGACCAATCCTTAGTACTCTTGAGGTACCTGAGAATCCACTTCACAGCTTCCCAATGCACCTTCCTTGGATTTGACATGTACATGCTCACCTTGCCCAAAGCTAGCGCCGAGATCTCCATTGAGAAAGGCGTTCTTGAAGTCCATTTGATGCAGTCGCCATCCCTTGTTGACAGCAATAGCAACCACCATACGAATTGTTGCCATCTTGGCAACTAGACTAAACGTCTCTTCGTAGTCCACTCCATGCTGTTGTGCGTAGCCCTTGGCTACCAATCTGGCCTTGTATCGAGATACAGTGCCATCCGAGTTGCGCTTGATCTTGAAGACCCATCTGCAGCCAATCGCTTTCTTACCTTGAGGTAAGTCCACCAATTCCCATGTTTGTTGGTGACGAAGTGCAGCAAGTTCTGTCTCCATGGCTTCAATCCACTCATTTTTGTGCATCGCTTGTTTGAGATGAAACCGTGAAGAAACGAGCAGAAAATGAAAGAATCAACCTACTGATGCGATTGATGAATCAGAAGGTTTCGACTTTGCTGTCAGCTACATACACAATTACGGTTTTACGAATAGAGCTTGTTCATTTGATATTTTCACGTTCTGAAAGCTGTGGTTTGAAGAAATCAGCCTTCAGTTGTTACAGTAATTTAACTGGAAACACGAGACATTGCATCGTGCTTATGCTTATGCTCATCTCAACTAAGCATCGTCGTGGGTCTACAATCCAGCAGTAGAGTGAATGTTAAGTGATGAGCCCCTTGTTGGAACATGGAACACGGCGGATTTTGTGGGATTGTGATTAAAAGCACTCATAGTACCAGTCAGGGTTTGAATCGGAGGTTTGGGATGCGGAACGAGCATCACCTGGCTTATATGCAAACGCATCTTCTCCACGTTGCCTATACCTGTAGCCTTTCATGACATGGCTGCCGCTGTATTACGTCGAAACACTCACAATTCGCAGCCACAGCTACTCCGCCCGCTCGTAGCGTCTGATCAGAGAAAGCGGAGAAAGGATTCAAAGATCTTTATGTGGAACAAGTTCCCGCCCCGATTCACGAAACTGGACTGCTGAAGTCGAAGATAATTGCTTGATGAGCTGAGATTGCAAGCTATATGTAGTTGACGGCCCAAAAACAAGATAGGAACTGAAAGGCAAGACCCACCCGCACAAGTTTACATCAGGGCTATGCATTTGTTGTGAATGCCAGGTACGAAACTTGAAATCGAAAAATAAGCTTTTGTGTTAAAGAATGAATCTTAAGACACAATATTGTATACTCTAACGAGGTATTTTCCATCTTTAGTGACAACTAAGATCTTTTACCTGCCCTGCCTTGCTTTGGATCAGCGAGTCAGTTCACACACCTTTGCAGCATCAAGAGAGCATATATAGAATACTGTAATTAATATAGAGGCTTCACCTTTTACCTACGATACTTCAATTTAAAAGCTTATCACTTTACTAAAAAGAATTCATGGATACCATTTACTTGACAGATTTTTCCCGAATTCTAACAGTTTCCGATGTGGGAAGCATGAGTAGCCATTGGTCATAGTTTCCCGGGCTAAATCCTTTCATTTCTGTAAATTACGGGAGTTCAAAGCTTAAGAGTCAACGAATCTATCAATTTGCAAATATTTTCGGTCTAAAAATTGTCTTCGATTTTTATACGTAGGCCTCATCCGTAGCAGAAAAATAATATAATGACAACTGCGTATACTTGCCACTCCTGAATCAATCAGCTTGAGTTTGATGTCATGCGCAGTCAGTTGAGTATTCTGTTTGGCACTTAAATGCACCTGTCGAAAGCCCAACTCAACATCCCATTATGAGTTTACAGTCCAATCTGTAATTTCTCCAGTCTTCTTTTCGGTGACTTCTCATTCGATGCCACGAAGAACCATGAGACAAGAAGGCTTAGGCACCTTCTTGTCTCATGGTTCTTCGTGGATTAGATATTCTCTCTTATTCCCAGTTGCTCCTTGGGTTAATCTCCTCATAACAATGGAAAAATATATCTTTGTCCTAGTTCATGCGTATATGCTTGCCCACGATCTCGCCCACCTCAAGTGAGACGTCTCATGACTTTTTTTCCACTCCTAGACTCTGAAACCTTTTATGTAAACAAATATCTCTTGCACGTCCACTCATCTCAGAAGAATGTGATTACCTTGTCTTTTTAGTCCAATTGACGTTGATATCTACATAGATAGTGATGTCCGCAGTAAAAACAACAAACATAAAATTTTTAACTCTCTTTGGCTGGACTTCTTCGTTGTTAAAATCGTATCCGATTAGAAAGTTCTATTCATTAGCATAGATGCTGACATAGTAAATTATCACACTGCATAATTATTGCTCATCCTTAACAGACTTACAAAAGACGGAAATAGGCGAAAATGGCCACCTATGTTTTGCTGGCAGAATTTCATCACTGCATTTAACCTTCCCCTTTGGATACATGGAGTCAATCAAGAACTAGCAAATTTACATGTCTGCCCATGCTCCCAGAATGTAGTCCCCTCACGTTTCTTAACAAGTATGTTAATGCTGAAGCATAGGAGTGCGTGCTGTGGATAAAATACAGCTGGACCTGGAACGAGCACTCCTAAATACAATCCTGCAAGAAGCAAGCACAATCAGTAAGATTGTACTCATCAGTACTTGACTGTCAAAGATTATTCATTTAGCAAGATCGAGAACATGTACTCGATACGAGCGGCAAAACTATCAGTGAAGGTAAAGGGTGCGACCTGCAGATTGCATACATGAGTAGATGCATGTGAAGCGATAATATGTAACATAAGTAAAAGAAGCTTGTACGACTAATACGATTCATTATAGATAGTCTCAGAATAATTTCTGGCACAACTGGATGGTCAGTCGACTTTGGAGCAGATCTTATTTAGGGTCTCCATACGAAGCAACACGAACAAGCTCCAAAAGCAAGACAAACTTCGACAGTTTCTTACAGTATCATCGATGATAACTACTCAATCCAATGTCCTTGTGACTGATGTACCTGAGTAAGCCGTCTCGACGTGCTTGCGTTGAAGCAGACCGACTTAGCTTCGAACGAGATGTGATCGCTGCGCGAAGTCCTATTTCCATCCAGCTGAGGACCCTTATAGACAAAATGCTGTACAAATCCATACAACTGAGCAGTGTCCAAACCAAGTGGAAGGTCTCGCATGTTAAATGTGAGGAGAGAAAGTTGATTTTCCTCGCATCGACATGTCAAAAACCTGTTATCACACAAGGACATTCATTCACCCTTACTTCACCTCTACAGTGTCCAGAGTGATCGGATATTCCAGTAACCATTGTTACATGCACGTGATCACTTGGCAAATACATCAGCATTCGCTGCTTAGCTTGCAAGTTTGTCAGCAGTGATTGAAGTTGGAGTCCGTTCAACATTACTATCACTCTCCGCTTTTTGTTCTTCCTTGGGCTTGACAACGTCCATCGCATCGCTCGCTGCCGGCACGCCCACCTTCTCTTGTGTAGGGTCAATCCCTGTCTCAGATCCTGCTTTCTTTTCAACCTGATCCTCCACTTTGTTCTGATCGTTAAATGGCACGTGTGCTGGTAAGTTTATGTGTTCTGTGAGGCTGTTCTCCACTTCCTGGTAATGTGATACGGGGGCCCGTGTCTCGTCTCCCTCTTTCTTTGAATCAAGCGTAGACAGGGTTTCTTGTGCTCCTGGAGGTTTCTCTGCCTCTCCCTTAGGACTAATTAGCTCTTTCTCCACCTCCTCAAACTTCAACGTTGCCCAGGGTGCTAGGCCAACTGTAGGACTAGCGTTTACAATATCAGTAGGTCCAGTTGTCAATGAAGACACAGAATCTCTCGATGCATACCATGAGTGTCCGCATTTGAGACATTCCAGCTACATTACAAGTAGTGCAATAACCATTGTTAGAAAGTGGAGGCTGTGCGGACCTTGAATCGGCTAAGACCCATCCACTTCACTGAAGAAGGCCAAAACTTTGACAACAATAAGACTGTTGAACTATGTCACGGCATATTGTTCACCAAGATTGACGCATTTCCCAGACTAACATTACAATCTGATGACCATTACAGTACAAGTAGGATAAAACTATTGGAGTGGAATAGTAAAAAATTTTGGCCGTATTTTGCTTTCTGTGAGAAGTCAGAAAACATTTGGGGATTACGAATGATGGGCGAAACTTCGTTGCATCATTTAGTATACGTATAGCTTCTTCATTGTGGGAGACTCGACAGATGGCAGAACCGGTAAAGTATGTAAAAGGTAAGTCCGGAACCCAGTCATCCACAGAACGAAATTTGAGTTTAATGCAGAAAACCTTGCTTTCGGGAGATGTGAAACAGCTACTTGTAAAATCCATGTAGACGGCAGTCTGTACCCATGGGGATATCAAGGGATTGTTATAAAGAAGATTTTACAGAGAGTGACCCCAAAAGGTTATAATCCAACCGGATAGCAAGATCAGTGGCTCATCCAAGCTCGTATTTAGATTGTCCAGATCGTCAATCATGTGGATGTTCTAACCAGAACAGCGAAAAATTGGGAGAAAGTTTTCACCAGTAACAGAGGTCTGCTGAGAGGACATTTAAGATCAGCTATATGTCATCATAGTAAAGAATGTAGAAATCAAACTACAGCAGAATGAGAGGGATGTGCTTTTCTACTGGAGATCGGGAAACTTTGAGGTGGTGGTTGATAGGAATTAAAATATCAGAGGCATTGTAATCCAGGCTTGTGGAATATGACTAGTCACACGGTGATGAAAAGTCTCCATCTGGAATGAGTGTACGACACCAGAAAGGACATTGAGAAATCAAGCTATCTGCATAGCCATCCATGTTCACTAAGAGAAGCTTTGTTACCTGCTGTCCAGGAACACGATTTCAAAAAGATGTATGGGATCTCCAAATATCAGCTAAGCAAGCTAAAAAAAATTTTACGCGGATTATATGAAGAGTTTGTGCAGTATTGGGGAGAGATTGTACAGCGGTAGTAGTGACATGGCGTAGAGTATACTGACGGTTATACAACCTGATTGACAAGTGTACAGTAATGTTTTCTAAACCCCCAAAAGAAAAAAAAACAAAAAACAAAAGAACATTGTTTGGATATCTGTCCATGTAGAGTAGCAAGATGTCTCTTGAAAGGTTTCATAGCAGCAAAAACATAAGTTGACTTCTAAAGACAGACCTGATATCTATCACCGTATCCAACTTGTATGATGTCCTTGACACCTACTTCGCGCTCCCCGCAAATACCACAGCGTGCATCCGTCATCTTTTACAAGGAAAAAAGAAGTATTAGAGTAAACACTAAAATAGTGCTCATCACCAACGAACAGATTGTAAGCTCAGCATTTGACTCACCTGCAATGTTTGCAGCTCAGCGGGCTCTCTGGCTTTTTTCTCTGCTGCGGTAAGTCCATCCTGCATAAAAGAAGATCACTCAAATCTTAAGTAATTCCCGTATCTTTTGGAGGGCAGAGCGGCTCATAGGTTCAAGTTAGGTATCTTTCACAGCCTGCTAAGACAAGAAAGTAAAGTAACTGTAAATTTCTCACAAATCGCACACTTGAGTATGTGGCACGCGCTACCTGCTAAACTCCTACTTTAGTTTCAACATGTATTCATTAGTATGTGCATGTCATAAACCGGAGACCATGAACCAGAAACCTATGCGGTACTCTTGAAAGAACGGCAATATACAACTCACTAAAAGCAATGCATGCTTCATAACCTATAAGACAAATTTATATCGTTTAGACGAGGAAAAGACTCTCGTAATTGACAACAAATCGCAAAGAAGTCTAAATGGTGTAAATGCTCGTTGTCTTGATTTTACCTTCAATTCGACAGGAGTCATGTGAAATACTATACCCGGCTCTAGTTCTTTATTTAGCACTCTCCGGACCAAGCATGGACTCCTCTGCTTCCCAAATTCCAAGTACACAAATCAGGGTTACGTTTAATTCATAGACAGCCTGCATATGTGCAAAACAACACACACAACGGATCTCTTGAAGTATTCGGGACACATATCCCACACTGCTACTTTTAGAGTCTTTGATCACTATCTTCTCGCGAATCGTATCTCAGATATACCTAATATTAAAATTATCAAGAATCCTGCATGGATTAGTGAGGAAAAAAAATTCACTCATAGTACTGATGTCCAATTTCAAGTTTATGTATGAGCATAGTTTTCCAAGCATGTTGCTTCACAGAAAAAATAAAGATTGCTTCCAAACAAATTGAATTAGGTTCAGGACTATAACAATAAATTATCATATACCCAGGGATGTGTCCCGAGTACTAGACTTCAACCCGCACAACTAAATTGCATTGCATCATGTTGAGAAGTACCTTTAGATTGAAATCTAGCTGGCGCATTTTCAAGTTGTACTTGTGGTGATCTGTATCATGAAACTCATGAGCAAACTTTTCCAAAGCACTTGCTGCAGAGATGGCCGATTCTGGCCAAACAATGACGCCGTCAACCTGCCCATCCACATGTATGTGACAGCAGAAGTAGAGATTATGATATATAATAAATAGAAAAGATGAATCATTTGCCGCAAATCAGCTTGGGTCCAGCGATAGTATACTTCGAGTGTGCAAGTTGAATCAACATGGAAAACTGAACTTGACATGTTTATGTATCACACCGTACTTATGTCAGTAAATGATTGTATAGAAGAGGCTGCTAGAGGGTGCTAACTTTATACAAAGCCAAAACTCACGACAATAATTCAATCTCGTAGTGTGGATACGTTCTCAACCCAAAATGGAAAAGTTTGTCAAAATACATGCTTCGGTCTAAGAAAATTCCGATTAAAAGATATTGGGTAACTTCTACACTGCTGATAATTGAGAATTTAACACAAAATTTAATGTCTGGACCTTGTTTCTCAACATTGTTACTTTTTTATATTGTACTTTAGAAACTTCTCGACCACAGACACGTACCATATCCTTTTTCAACTTCTGCTCTCCCTCGCCGTTGGTCGGTTCTGAGTTTTTCACGTCATTTGTGTCTAGAGGAGTATCTACTTTGGGGGTGCTACTATCTGTTTCAGGAACCTTCATCGACGTATCTGATTGTTCAGAAGCGTCAAACACGCTTTTCAAAGTACTTGTAATCTTTTCCAGCCACCGGTCTCGCGCTGTCTGTCCTGTTAGTGCCTTATTAGCATGAAGTAGTTCAGCTATATCAGAAGGAAATCCTGCAGTAGGAGTTTTACAGCTAGACGGAGTATCAATTTTTGCACTTGGAGGAGCGTCAGCCTTGGTTATAGTTTCACCAGGCGAACTTTTCGCTGCAAGTTCTCCAGAATCGTCTTTGCTGATACTCAGATGAGGGACCGTCCTCCTACGACTGTGACGTCTCGTCTTCTCTGCTTCTTCTTGGTCAATAATTTGTGCAGCTTCTTCACCGTCAATGTTCGGAAGTTCTCCCAAAGCATCCCTTGTTTTTTGGACAAGAAGATCAATTTCTCTCTGCTTAGAATCTTCGTAATCTTTGTCGGTCAACTTCCACAGCTTCTTTTCCACTGTATCATACACCTGCTGAACGATGAACCCAGGATGCTTCGTCCGGATAGGAGGTTTTTTTTGGGGAGGAATAAAATGGACAACACACTTATGCATCACTGATTCTGCTGGAACTTCATCTCTGTGGAAGCTGTAGAAAAGCTCACGGGAGTCAGATGAGGTCCATGAGCCTCCACCTTTCTTTTCCGCCTCCTCTGGTCGATAGAACCACTGACCGGTCACAGCAACAGTTCCATCTTTCGCCTGCTTGATCTCCTGACGTACAGGAAAAAAGTACTCATGCTCAGATCCAGTAAAAAAATGGGTTGCACACCCTCTCTCCCAACGTCCGCATTTCTGCTCAAGCGGACACAATTTCACACTACTGTTTGAGCGTTTTTCAACCAAGATTGCTGTTACGCTCCACGCCGTAGGTGGTGGATAGAAAATGTACTAAGATATTCTATCTAAGCTTACAGAATGTCTGCCAAGCCTGTATGATCAGTACAAATTATCTCCACAAACACAATTAAATACTGAATATAACACGACATGCATCCAAAGCTAAAACCATAACTTAAAAAAAGATCTCGGTTGCCTGTGAAAGGCAAAAAATTGAACGCGTATCTTTCGTACTCGAATTACCATGCACCTGTAACAGACAGATAAGCCTTTCGACTCAGAAAAGCTGAAGTGGCCGAACTCAAATTTGCTCAATACCTTGATGATGGCAACATATGGTTTTTGTCCCGACTCAGCTGGAGCAACAAGAACTGACTCCTCCTGCAATCAAAAACTATTCATCGATTCAGCTTTCAGACGCAAGAAGTTGTATCCTTGAAGGCAATTGTCTGAGAACTTCCGCTTGAATCCAGTTACCATCCACATAATTTCACTCACTTACAACAGTTCTAACTGTGACATATCTATTCAATTTCTCTATATGAGAGTTTACTGGCTGTCGAACATTCCATCGTTTGTTGTGGGCTGACAGATACCTTAACTTTTCAACAAGCAATAATTTCAACGGCATTTACTAGCAAAGAAATAAAACAATAACAAATTTACGGGGGTTTGTGCAACTTGTTGCGGGAGGGAAATTCCAGTCACTTGAAATGTGAGATATCTAGAAAAGTGTAACAAACTTTCAGCCTTTCTTATAAAGACCTATGCAAGGGACGAGACTGATTTATTACGACTTCAAAGCTTCAAGAAAACAGCATATACTTTCAGATCTTGAAATGAAGAACTTCCAATTTGTACTTTAATACGAGGAGTTATTGATCATCTTGAAGCCAGTCGCTCTAGTAACTCTACTAGAATGCCTAGCCTGCGTTGCCTGCGGGTCTACAGATATCAGTCGAGAGTGCCAAATCTTTTTACACAGAAGGTCATTGCCAAACATTTGAGCCCCTATTTTTCCAGCCCCAAAGATGTTCTCAAATCGAGTGATCCAGACCATCAACACAAGTTCTAAAGCCACCAGTGAGACACAGAGATTTGGTAATCTCATCATTAATAGCATTGGATAGTCCAAAAAATATGAAGCTGCCTTCAGTACTACATGTTCGCACTTTTGTGAACATTAAAGAAGATTTTTTCTTTCTTCTAGCTATTACTGAATCTATAATCCCGTGTTGCCTTCGTTGACAAGAGAATGGTTCACGAGTACTTCCTGATAATGTACATCATCAACATTAGGTTTTGTCGATGAAAATAGAAATAAAGCTCATAATTGGTTCTAAAAGTTTGCTGTAAGTTGAGAACTTGAAAGTTTCGCCAAATATTGGAGAAAGAGATGAGGGCGCACCAGAGAATAACGAGTATTCTCGACCTCAAAAGCTCCATAATGCTTGCGTTCAGCCTTTCCTTTGTTGGAACGCTTGATTGCTTCTCCAATGCACTTGACTTCGATCGGTTCCTCATCGCTCACTCCAGCTTCCACTTTCGTCACATCTTTTTCCGAAGATTTTGGTGACAAGGTGTCCTTGCCTCCGCTATCTGTCTCTGTTGCCTGAGACAGCTTTCTCCTTCCAGTACTTGGGCTTTCCTTCATCTGCGTAAACTTCCATAATCACACTTCTAAGTTAGTTGCTTCTGGAGAAGCAACTAACTTAGAAACCAGCTAGCTTCACATGATAAATCCTCCCCAGCAGTTACAAGTTTACAAAATTGATAGCCATGCATACATGAATGCAATTACAAAAAGATTAAAATTTTACAACCAAGTAATCAGCCGAACACAGAAGAACAAAGTTTTTAGCAATAATCCGTGACCCAGTGACCAAAAATACAACGTAACTTCAAAAAACAAATCTGCAGAAGCTTAAGGCCAAAAAGCTCACAGAATTATTGCTAACAGGAAAAGTTATAATTTACAAACGCAATTCACTGACAGCATCAAAGAACAGATCAAACCAAACAACTGAAATTCAATTGAATCAAAACCACAATGAAGAAAATAGAACATGACTTATTGGAATCTGAATGTTTATCGAAAACTCAAGAAATAACTCTCGTCATGACCTCAACGTTCCCATGAAACGCAGAACTTTTCCTCACCTAGATCAACGGTAAACCGAATTAGTAACAGCAGGTATATTCGTGGACTGAAGTAGCGATAAACTTAACACGGGCAGCGCCGCCTAGAAAATCCAATTCGGAGGTGAAATTGTAGTGTCAGTGGTGTGTTTGCGCAGATTTTCGTGACAGTGACAGTCATCTGAATGCATGAAAGTGACGCTGAGAAAAACTTTCCAATCGGCTTCCATTCCTGAAGTGCATACAGGCCTTCAAGACGTCAACGCCGTCGTTGTCCTAGCGTCGACTGAGAGGACACGTGGATAGTTCCGCCTGGAGCTCCAGACATCTGTGTTGGACGTTGAAACGCTCTGTGAGTTTGATTTGAGTTGTCAACGTCCGGAATACGGCACGTGTGGACGAGTGAGGTGGATATTGAATGTCGGAGTTGCTTGTAAGTTCGATGTACTCGATTTGCGCAAGGCCATTGGATCAGACAAAGTTCTCTACAGTGGGCCGTATTATACGCCATTATTTTGCCCTAATAATCTTGTAATGCCATTTTAGTGGAAATTTTGATGTTAATATGATTTTCATTGTTGAGATAAAGATGTAATTCTCTTCTACATCCAAAAAAATTTGAGAGACAGGACTGCAATAGAGATTGAAGATATCTATAAAGATTCCTTCACAAATTTATATTAAAAAATATGTAATTGTAGAGAGATACCCATCCTTATTCTTAAACCTTAAGATGAGGTGAAGAATTCTTGGTGTCTGCTTGGACTCATCTCAATTTTCGCAACAATAATATATCCACAAAGTCTAAGAAAATGTACGCTGTTAACATTTTCCTTGTCCCATTGATTTTAGATACTTGTCATAAAATCTCGGATTCTTACCAACTTTGAGACGGTATGTTGCACCAAATCATCAACCTTTTCTTAAACAACAATAGAAAAATATGAGATTGCAGAAAGCTCAGTTAATATGATGAGTTAATATTATAAATTTAAAGAATCTAGTTAACAACCTAACTTTAGGCTTAAACGTTAACCTCCAGTTTGCCAAGTTCATCTATCCAAGAGTACATCTCACTATATGATGTTTTCTCCTGTTCCCCTATCGCCGCATGTAGATTTCTATTCACGTGTGTACAATTACGTAACCATAACATAATATTGCATATGGTAGGTCAAGAGAACAGTAGTATTACTCTTATCTAGGTAGCATTGATCAGTTAGGATGCTTGAGTTTTGATGTCACTATTAATAATATTGATTCAATGATCTAAGATGAAGGTTACCTAATACACTGGATGGAGTCAAAAGCCCAACGCAAAGGGAAGGTAAAGAACTCTGGTTGAATTTCTTGTCTTTTTCTTTAGTTCTTAACGGGAAAATGAAGTAGTTTCATCTCCAGAAAAAGCTCATGCTGGCGGCTAAGAAGACCGTAAGAGATTCGAATTGTTTTTTCTCATCTTTTGCTCTCATTTTGTATGAGGATTCCGATTTATGTTGGGATTCTAGCTTTGCGTTCTCAACAATTACTGTAGCTTCAACCTGTGAGTTTCTCTGCCTTGATTGCATTTCTAGAGAGACGCCTTCCGAGTTTAAGTGACATCCCTGTCGAAGACCTGCGCATTTTTTTATTTTTTCGAGGGATCTCTCGGCTGAAATCGGATTATGTACGCAGAAAAAAGCCCAGGAGAGCATCAACAAATAGGTTGGCTCTCGTTCAAGAGCGGAAAGTTCACCCTATGGTACAAGACCACGTTGAAGTCTCTGCGCAGTGGAAAGGTTGAGCATCACTCATGTGGAATGTACAAAATGTTATGACCGCTATATTATTGGGGTTAGTGAGAAACGGCATCCTTGTACGATTTGATGGGGTCTTCCCATCCCTTTTGTTATTTTACTGTGTCTCAGAAACGGCAGTTTAGAGATTTGTTTTCTCATTTAGTTGTGATTCGTGGCAGGTAAGCTCATAATCATCGCGAACAATTGTCCTCCTTTGAGGAAGTCAGAGAGATTGAATACCACGCCATGCTCTCCAAGACCGGTGTGCAGCACTACAGTGGAAGTAAGAGTTCATCTTTAATTGTCGAAGAATCCAAATGTCGCATTTGGATTTTAGGTTTGGAAATATTGGAAGGATGGCAAACTTAAAGTTTTCAGAGGAGTTTTGTCCGCCGGTTTTGTATCATTCTGCAGTTCGGCTACCTTCTTATCAAGAATCCTCAGTTGGATAATCAGCTAATGAGGCTGTTGTACTGCTAGATGTCTGACGCGGTACTGTCTTGGTTTGAATGTGTAGATAACGTCGACCTCGGAACTGCCTGCGGAAAGTACTACCAGAGTTTGTTGTCACAACATCACAGACCCCGGTAATAATCAACTCACCTTCGTGACCTCAGGATGTGTGGAAGATTGATCATCCTAGGTCGTTCTCGTAGATGGATGTTTTTTAGAATGACAGAAGTGTTTGTAGAGATATTTGTGCAGTCTTGGAGGATGCATAGAGTTCGAGGAGTTGCCAATGGACGTATTCTGTTGTTTCTGATTGATATTTTGTCATTCGTTCATACAGGCGATTCTGGCATCATCAGGTCGATGCCCACCGAGTGATTTCTTCCATCTTGATGGGTTAGAGGATGTTTATCTTAGATAAGATGTGAATGGTACAGTTAATGTTCGGTAAGATCCTATGACTGAATCGAACTCAAGTTGAAATGGGAGGAGTTTGGATCCCGTGGAAGGCTTTTTTTTGTACATCATGGTCGAAAAAATCGCGGCTATGATGGAACCAGAATTTCTTAGTCCGTACTGATACTGTCGGAAGCTTGTGGAAGAGGTTTCTGTTCACTTTACAGTGCGATGGTCCTTATGTGAGCTAGACTCTGGTACTTAAATGTTTCCTGGATCTGTTGTCAAATTTTGTTACCAGTTTGCACAAGTTACAGCAGTCTTCATATGGACTTGTTTTCATTTGGAAATTCTTGTGTTGTGTCTGCTTGGCTCCTGTGAGAACTACTTGGTTTCATAATTTTCCTGGTATCGGTTCTCACTATTTTGGTGACTATTTTGGTGCCTAATCGCAAAAGCTACAGAGATTATCTTAAGGTGAACGGAGAGTGTTCTCGCTTGACAATTCCTCTGTTGTGTCTGCGTGAAGTTGCATGTGTGGAACATTTGTCATATTAAAATTGATCACTTGTCCACTTCCTTTGGTGAAGCCATGCAATATGGAGTTTAGAAGGGTTAAGGTACAACTCGATTGCACGAATTCATGATTAAGGAACAAGGGCACTATGATCCTAACTGGCAGGTTTCGACCTCATACCCGACGATTAACCAATAAGAAGCATGAATCTGTGCTTGGAATTTTGAGTGAGATAGCTGGTTCTGGGGAAGGACGAAAGGGTACGAGTTAGATTGAGCTGAAGAGTCTAGTGTTCAAGTATCACGAAGAACCTTAGAAGCAATCACACCTTATTGTGCAGATCTGTACAAGTATGAGAGTGGGCTCCGTGTGGAATGCCCGTTGGTTGAACGCATAAATGAAGACTTGGCGATTGCTTTGCTGCCTAAACGATTTTTCTGAATTTACACTGGAGTCCCTATCAGAACAGAGGACAGTTTTGAACTTAAGTGAGATGCAATCACACCGATCAGATCTCAGTACTTCAGTCCTAAATTTTCTATGAAAGTTACACATTACGTAGACAGGAATGGCAGAGTTTATTACCAATCGACGAACATTTTAATGCAAAGAGAACAAATAATCTTCCAGTGGTTTAAATTGTGCAGAAAGTTTCAAGGAATTTCTGCCGCAATGTAGATCAGCACTTTCCGGGCCTGAGTGACACTGAAGTGGAGAGACTTTAGTATAGGGAAGTTACAATGGAGCGGAAGTTACATCTGGAGGGAATACAGCAAAAAGAGATCAGGGACGGCTATTAATGCTCCGAGATACTACCCACATTTCTTAAGCAGAATTAGTAGTCTAATCCAAAAATGTTGCGAATTTGGTATATCTGCTTCTCGTCTCTTTCAGTCTTGTGTTCTTACCAATCATTCATGCTCACATTCCATCTCTCTTTCACTACAGTTGGTGACTTGTTAGTATGTAGTCAACTTTCATCCTATCCGTGAATCCCTGACAACACACTCTCCACAAAGCTTTCAACTCAAAATCCGGTTAAAATTGGCCTGACCAGCCTTCCCATGATAACTCTAGGTTTTGAATAGTGACTGCGAGTGCACACAATCAAGTAAGAACCTCCACTTCCTTGTGTTTTTGTTTTCTCTGCATGTACTCACTTTTGGTAAACCTGATTTTTTGGAGTTTTGAGGTACAACACATGTAGAGAATCTTTAGACAAGTCAACGAAGAGGGAAATCGAACCCGAACGTACCTCCACGGCATCACTCTCTGCAGGTCACTAGTCAGAACACAATGGAACTTTCTTATACACAGGAAAATGAACTATGGTATGTGGTGGTATGGCCAATGATTTCAATGCTCTCCCAAACAGAGTGTACATATTCACATTCCTTCAAGTCTGACGACTGAGATTAGCTAGCTCGCATACAACAAGAAGGTTGTCCCTAATATTCAAGTAAATCTCACACATGGGTATGCTTGGGAATGGATAAGAGAGTTTTTTTAGGTTTTTGAGTGATTTTTCTTCAATTAGACATATGTGTGAGGTTTTTTTTTTTCTCATCTCTTCATTTTCCTGCATTGGTTCTATTGGAACCTAGTTGGAAAATTATGGAGATCTTAATAAAAAGTTATTAGTGTTTTTAAATTTTAGGGTTTTCATAGTGAGCATTTTTCGATATGAGGTTTGGTGTTAGGTGGTTGTTGTTCTACATGTTGGAGTATATACATGATGGAGTGTTGAGTTTCTTTATCGTTCTCTTTGTGCTAGTTATAGTTTCATTTTTCCTCATGGGACCGCCAAAAGCGGTGCGTGATACACCATGTCCGGTGTGTTATTGTCTCTTTACCTTGCAAGGGGTAAAGACCCATGTGGGAAAGATGCACAAAGATTATGATTGGACTACTTGGGATGCGCATGTGAGGAGGACGGTCACATCGACATCGGTATTTGTCATTTCGGGGAACACGCAAACTACATCGACTCCTTCATTGAGCATTCTGGGTATACTGATCGGGTCGTGAGAGTGGTTAGCTTTCCATGCAGGTTCGATTCTAGGGCTTTTTGAGACTAGGTTTCCAAGTCCACGTTTATTCCATAGGCTTCTTCGTGCAGTCCATGACGAGGCTAGACGTGCTTTTTGCTTACGGCTTGATCGGTTGGCTCGCGATCCCATGGACAAGTTAGCGTGATTTTTGTTTCTATTACTTTTTGCGATGGTGTCTACGTTATACTAGAGGGGGACGTGCTGGACATAGGGAGGTGGTAGCTAGATTTCAGAGATTCCGAGTAGGGGATTGGGCTATATTGCAGGAGAAGTCTGTTCGGGCCACACAAGTTAGGAGTCGGGTTCAGTCACATGATACTTCTGATTCGGCGTGATTACGACGGTGTAAGATCTTGGGGCAGTGAGGGGAGTATAGCAGTGTTACACAATGAGGTGAATCACGTATTTCCTGTTTCGGACCAACAATATTATGATACAACAAACGCTCAAAAGCCTTTGGTTAAACCCTAAACATGCAATCAAGAGATGACACATGAAATACGTGGTTCACCTTATTTAGGCTACGTCCACGGAACACACAGAGTCACTCTACTGAATACCCTAATTGTGTCGCAAAGAGACTCAAACATCACTCTTATATAGTAGTACCGGCCCTAGCCCTAGTCTAACTAAATATAGTCAAATTAACCATAGGTACTCAAAACCGAAGTTAACTCCTAACAGTTTGGTGTATGATGATCTATGGACGTGAACAAATTGATGTTCTACTTTTTCATGTGAACATGCGAACTTGCTTGATATATTTACAAAAACATAAAACCCTACATTGCAATCATTGTAGTCTGCAATTTTACGATATGAATGTTATTTCAGCTCCTTTCACGATAAAGCGATTAGATCATAACATTTTACATTACTATGTACCAGAAAAAGTAACTCATGAAACCATGATGACTCACGATTGAAGATGTAAGTGAAAGTGGTGTCCAAAGATCACATTTCTCTCTATGCTTTTCTAATATAGTAATGCAAGCATGGAGCATATTCTAAAATTAGAGTGAAGCTGGGGCGGAGGATGCTTCAGAGAGGGTATATAGTTGGTAAACACAGAACCAGCAACACCATCCGAAGCAAGTCGAGTTTTCACGTGGCACAAGGCAAGCTGCCACTTTATTCTGCTCTCTCAAGCACCCTAGAATGAGTATCAAGGGAAGGTGTGCGGAGGCAGGCACATATGGAAGACAGGAGGAGAAAAACCCTGAGACAAGGGAGACGGTGGTCAGGAGCGAAAGTGGAAATAGAGGTGGTACTTTAGTACGACAATATTAGAAATCCGAAGATGCAAAAAGTGTCCCGAATCTCCCGATCACTGCAACTGTGGAGTCATATTGAGCGGCTCAGTGATTGGCAGTGGCTACCACGTGTCAGATTTGCCACGCGTACGGTGCAATTTTACGGAAGGCATGAGTCAATAAGATGCTGAAAAGTGTTTCTTCGTGAATCTGACGTGGACATAAGTGAAGTGGCTGAAGCACCAGCTACGTTGGAGGCCTATTGGACGTTCGCCATAGCAACCGAGAGCGTGCTCTCGAGATCGAGAGGTGCGGCCGAAGGTTGAGAGTATTTCGGACAATAGCAAATTTGAACATCTCCAGGTGTCCATCCTTTTGGCCGCCAACACTCTCCGTCTAGTAGTCGCTCTCAAATACTTGTAGGAGATGAATTCTGCAATTATGGGGCAAGCTGTAATCTGTGGTCAAGCTCCGAGATCAGCTCTGTATCTTGCGAAACCGCAAGAATTGTCAAGGAATTTCAAACTCGGAGACGACTGCCAGAGTACGAAGGTGTTCGAATCCCGACGGATTCCGAGAATAGAGAGTGCTCTCATTCGGAAGAAATTAGATTATTCGACAAAGCAGACATTGATCACCAAGAAATTTGGGGGCGACATTCGTTTTGGCACAGATGGGTGTCATTTTGGGAGGAAGATTATCCAGACTGCTGATTTGAATTTATACAGCGGTGTTGTTTGTTTTGGAAGCCTGTCTAGACGTGAAGGAGAGTTCGGTGGGAACTGTTTGAACGATCTCCCATTACCGGGGAGATACCAAGGTATAACTCGGAGAGAAGCTCTCAAAATGGCGACCATGGCAGTACCACGTGCGCTTATGGAAGATACAAGTGGTGAAGATTATGTTTCTGGGGATGTGGAGGTACAAAGTTCTTCTGCTATTGCTTGATTTTTTGTAACTTGAATTATGTCTGTGGTTCTGAAGCTAGCTACTTCTTCTTACGTGAAGAGGAAAGAACTCGAGGAACGAGCAGAAGTTTGCATTGTTGGATTGCCTGTATCTTGTGTACAGCTCCTCTGTGTAGACGTCTATATGTCTCTTAATTCACGCGTAAAGTTAGCTTGTCAATGTAGATGCAATGTGTGTGTTGTCATATCGTGTTAGCACCAATGTGTGGGATATGTTGATTTTCAAGTCTAACGTTGGTTGGGACATAATTGAAACGTCAATGGCTTCAGGAGAAAATACCTTGACTTTCTGCCTAAGACATTACGCTTTGGTGGATATCTTGACAGCAGTCGCAGCAAACTGAGTACGGAACATTTGGTCCCAGTGGTGATGAAAAAGCCTTTGGAGATGCTCACAAAGATCACACAGTTGAACCTTCATCTGGATCATCTGCGTTTGTGAAATGGGACTCAACAACAGCACGCCTGGCTGATTCAGCTACAGCAGCCTTCTTGCTCCTTCAGCTTCCTCAAATCCTATTGAACACACAAAATCTAGTCGCTGGAAACTATGCCGCGCTTTTTGCCGTCCCGTGGATGGTATGGATTCCATTACCTTCTCGCTCTTGAAGCACAAGGGTGTCATGCAACTTTGTCTGAAAACTAGGGCAAAGCCAGAAGTCTCTAACAGAGAATCGTCCCTGTGTATTTTGGCCTTCGGCATAATTCTAGCTCCTTTTGGTGTCATAGAGGTGACCACCAAGTTATCAGAATCTGTCTTGTGATGCTTAACTTTATAGTTTTCCTTCTTTTATTATAGGATTGGGCAATGCATCTACTTCATTTTCAGTTCTTCTCCGCGTTGTTAGTGGAGAAGCATGTATCATGGGTCAGTTGGGTGGATGGAATTTCGCTGAACTCTAAGAGGCTTCAAGATGCTGAACACTCATCCGATCCTTTCCTGCGAGGACTTACATCGTGTCCGGTATCGCCAGTTCCCTCTACTTGGTACTGGCTTCTGACATATATTACAAAAGATGTCTTCAGTTCTCCACCTGACATGGGTCTGCGCAGGCGGCCCCAGGCTTGCCGCCTCAAGGCATTCTATGAGCCCTGTTTGGTAACCTGCAGATGTATCTGAACTGCATATAGGAGTAGTCCATACCTGCCTGGCTTCTACAATGTGCATTCTTTTCTCATTGGGTTACTCCAGGTTCTGCTAACTCTTTTTGATTCCACCCTATGGACGGTGAGGTTTGGTTTTTCCTTCACTTGTTATGGCCTTGATATGTGCTATTAGATAAGTATGCTGCGAGATTAAGTTCCCTGCCTTGAATTTCTGTCGTGGTGCAGGGTCAGTTGACAGGTCTTCTGGGTAATTTATCACTCCTTTCTTACTTTGCCAGCAAGCGGGAAAGAGGTGCGATGGTCGTGCAAGCTGTCGGTGTTGTGTCAACTTTAATAGTGCTTTTGCAGCTGGCGATAGCAGGAGCTATGCCACCCGTGGCCTTTGCTGTGACAGGAACGGCTGTCGTCGTCGGACTCGTTCTCAACTTCTTAAACTACGTCAATAAATTGAGTCCATCCGTATGGAGACTTTGGGGAGAAGTTGTGAGCATCGGGGGAGTAACGGTTTTGCCTCAGGTGACGGCCGTCCTGATGTGGTGTATGATACTTTGATGCATTTGCTTTGTAGTCCATTTGTATGTTGTGAAGTTTATCTTCAATATGACTAAGTGATGACCATTAATGTTGCAGGTTATGTGGTCTACATTTGAACCTTATATCCCACACAGTGTGTTACCTGGTACAATGTTCGGCATCTTGGCAGTGACCATGATTGCCCTGGTAGGAGTTCACACATTATCGCTTGCCTTTATCAAAATAACATGCGGAAAACTATGTGGAGATCTTTCCTGCCAGTTTGGTTACATCTATTTGTGGAATGGTAAATGGTTCCGTGATTCTAACATATGTTTGCTGGTACGAGTTGATCGCAGATTGAAATGTCGTGACCTTTCCGGAATTTTAGAACAAAATTCCAGTCTCTGATGATTATCATGCTGTTGCAGGATCGTTTGGAAAAACTTCCACCCAAAATTCGCAATGTATTAGGAGCAGTGTCTGCCTGGACTGCAACCCTCTTATTCATGTGGGCACCAGTTGCGCAATGGGTAAGTGTTCACTTTGCTCCCAATTTTTTCGTCATAAGAGTAGGTACTACTCTGGAGAATTTTCTAGGCCCCGTTACTTCTTTCTTAGCCAACCTCTTCCCTAAGTGTGTAATGGTGTTTAGATGCATGTAAAGAGATTACTGTGACCATATTTTGTGACTGATAAATCTACATTTTCCAATGGCAGTGGACGAATTATATCAACCCTGCCAACATCAGAGGTCTGTCAGTTTTTACTGTTTTACTGGCTATGCTGGGGAATTCGTTACTGCTGCCTCGCGCTCTTTTTACACGCGATCTCATGTGGTAAATGATTCAATTTCCTTTACACTATTGACATTGTACATAACAACAGTGTCTTTCTTTCTCTAGCTTTTCCTGCAGCCTGAATTTGAAGATAATGTGGCTAACAGATATCACACATACGTGCGTGTTGTCAACTATCATGTACAGGTTTACTGGATCAAGCTGGGGAACTATGTTGCAAGGATGGGGAATTTTGCTCAGTATGTACATGTAAGAATAAATTACTTTCTTTACTTATCGGATTGTGTTAACATCATCTCATGACTTCTCCTATAGCTAGTCCTTCATGGGAAAAACGGGATAACAGTAAAAGTGTCCAGCTAGTAGATTGTAGTGGTCTCTAAATGCTGAACTAAAGGATTTCTAGTCATTTTGCAAATCATTTTTGCGTCAGGGAGGCTGAGTTTCATGATGATTGATTTTGTGTTTTGACTTTACCTATCATGTTGTCAATTTACCTATCCTCAGGTGTCAAGTCATCAATGATGTTACCTTCTGGGGAGTCAGCGCAATTCTTGCTCTGTGGCTGAGTAAGAAATCCTCTCACTTTGTCCTTTCCTCTAAGTGCACTATGCGGTAATGTAGAAGTGGTATATAGTCAAGCCTGGAGAAACTTCATTGTGGGAAATAGATTATTGAATGAAATAGTTGCATCCTAATACGAAATTGAGCATACTCGCTTCGAAATATTTATTGCTCATGGGTCAGGCAGAAAACGATTTCTCCATTGCTTGACAACGCATATCGTAATATGTCATCGATCCGTGGAAATTTTTCCTTCTATAATTTGTATAGTTGAGATACTTGCCCACTTTAACGAATGAATTAGGATGTGAGGTTTTACCACTTGGGAGAGTTGTGTCGTCATCAAACTGTCGCTTTTTCCCATGTTCCCATCCTTTCACCCTGCTTCGTTTGAAGCACATATTCAGCCCTTTCTGGTATCATGGGGAAAACAAGAAACCTTGAGAAGAAACTGCCTACACGTTTCCTCGGCACATTTTAAGTGCGCAGACTTGAAGCAAATGTACATAAAAACTATTCCTGCGGTTAATTAACACATTATTTGCGTTTCTAATTCTGAAAGCTGGAAATTAATGAGGTTACGTCATGTTTGCAGGTTCTATGCTGTGGAATGACTCGAGAGCTTATCATCTAGGCTCACCGTTCAAGCCACTTGTAGAACTTATATCTGGCAGTCGTAGATGAGGTGAAAATGAGTTTAAATGTTATTCAGCTTTTATCAAAGTAGACCGCAAATAAAGTGTATTCAATACAGAATATTTTTTTAATTTTGCTTCATGCATAAAATTTGTATTACCAAACTCAAAATGTGTATATTTATCGGTTTCGTATTGATATTGCTAAAAATTGTAACCTGTACCAACTTGACATGTTTTGGTATAGGTAACCAAAACATGTCAAATAGACAGTAGCAAAGCTGACACATTAATAATATTCAACAATATCTCTCAGAATATCGCCAGTTAACGTAACACATTTTAAATGTACAAATACTCAACGATTCAGAACTATATTTTACTTTTTTTCAGAGAATCAGTTACTGTGTATACTCCTTGAACATCTAATTGAACATGTCGTCAATACTGTAACCATTGAAAAAATATTTTTACTAATTTCTCATAAAATATTAAAAAATAACTTCAAAATGTCACCACTAAACATTATAAACCTCGGGCCGGGAACGCAGGCAAGAAAACAGCTTAGCAAGTAAGACCCCGTAGCAACGCATATCTGGATGTACATCTAATATATGTAATCTCAAAGATGCCGACGAAATAAATTACATATACTACAAATAAAGTAAAGAAATCATGATAAATAAATCCGAAAAAAACTGGAAAATAACACGGTGGAATACAAAGAGAAACCTCACTGACGAAGAAAGAGTGCTGGTAAATGTACGATATAAACAATCTAGAGTCCGACGAAAGACAGTCCGCCAGTGACCATCAACAATGTTTGAACGGGAAGTCACACTCGCGTCACTGAAACTCACGGAGTGACAGACCGGACAACAGATGAGTATTTCAAAAAATCGATCTTCCCCAACTCTAAAATACCAACATTTCCATCGTAACTATATATTCAATACAACCTGTACAATGCAATACAATTACTATCATTTAAAGTCACTATATTATATAAAAATGAAATAATCAAATGAATAAATCCCACATACATATAACTACAAAACTTTTTTTTGTAGCGAACTACTACCAACTTGAAAATGTACATAGTAATAAAGTTACAAATACCAATGGAAAAGAAGAATATAAATTTCACTACCAGTACTCTAATTTAAAATCACATTATTACACAAATTTGATTTATTTTTACTCCATTTCCAGCTTCTACAGAAAAAGTCCAGTCATTTCTCGTACAGGTTTTCCTGATTCAACATCAAACTTTCACGTAGCTACTAGCTTCTCAATCAAATAATATTGCACCGTGGAGAAAACCAAAATATTCTTCGAAACATTCTCCACATTTCCTATTCAGAGAAGAACAATCATATCATCCGCTGACATCCACAACAAAGCTATCGCTCATACTATATGATGTCCGAATCATATACAAGCAAATTGTTGAATTAATTGTTCAATGTACATGTACTAATCTCTTTATCCGGCTTAAAAACTTCATATCAGATGCTTACTGAACAGATGCAAGGAGTAAAAGCAACTAGAATTAAAAAAGAATGTCCTGATCTAAGATTGACTGACTACATAAAAGGGAATCTCAGTGGAAAATCATCCACTCATCGTTTCCTACTTATCGTGGAAGCCACGGAAGAGGTCCGTCAACAGTTCTGAGTCTACCTTACTTCCAAATTGAAGGACATGCTTGGCAACTTTCTGGCAGAGTCCATGTTTATCCTCTTACTTACATTACCAGACACTCGAATGTCGAAAACTATTCTCAAAAATTTGAATATTCTCTACCATCTACAAGGTGGTATAAGCAATGACAGTAACAAAGTATCACAATTCATGTGGAGACTCACAGTTAAAGATATCAACGCTATTGCAAGTCTGTAATTCTTGCTCCATCCTTGCTTATGATAACACATCCTGGACCTTGACCTCTTCCGATTCAGCCGATGCCTAGAAATACTCGAGTAGGTTGTTCGTGGACAATCTCGGTTTCATACAATCCACTTCGTAAGCTCGGAACGAGGAGCAGTTATTCTCGTTGGCTCTTCCTCGGACCCAAACGAGTTAACAGAACCCCGACACCCAGTGCACCCACAATAGCATGTCAACAGTTCATCTTTTGAGGCAAACCTGACAACAATTTGAGGGTGTTAGACACAACAAAAATAAAGTCTGAACAAAGTGTATGCAAAATGTCAGCATACTGACGTACATACCTGTAATCATATGTGAGCTCCACTCCTTCAGGAATATCTCGTTTGGCAAAAATTATTATGTGATCCTCACCGCTGGCCGCCACCACCCTCGAATAGCAGTTTGGCTATGCAAGCATTGACAAATGCAAACAGATGTTTATAGTAAAATATCGGTAAACAAGTAATTTCCACAGAACGGTAAACCTGCTCCAATCCTTATGTTCATGCTCAACTCCTCCAAATAGAAATGTCGTAATGTGGTACAGGATCCACACATAATAAGATGGTACCCTGATTAGGGTACCATCTTATTGCTGAACTCCATTTGACTGCTAACAACAGAGGAAGGAGAAAAGCTGTATGATTTACATCTATACTACCACTAATCTTGATCAGTATGCCAGTGGGAATTGAAGCCTGTACCTCACAAGAGTGGTTGATGAGATGTGCTATGCTTCCAGCATGAGTTGCATCCACTACACGCTCATCATCAATACGGAACATGTACGTTCCAGCACCCTGTGTAAGATCCCAACCGCAGGAAAAGTAAGTACTTCAAGTTATGTCCATCTCTGCTTCAAACTGGTTCTATAATCATAATTGTAAGGACACTTACCACAAGGGAGTCATAGGAGCGACGTTCTCGGATGTCGGCTATTATAGGGCGAACTATCTCCCCTGCATATTCAATAACCTACGTGATACATGCGAGACCGTTAAAGAAGTTCTTGAGCCTTTGACAGCAAACCCCCAGAAGAAACAACAACAGTGCAGAATCTGAGACAACATGTTTGAACAACTTTAAAATCCCTACAGGTTTTGGTTATAGTTAGAAACAAAGCACTGATTTGATTTCAGTCGCGATTAGCCATAAACAGTATTGAGTATTTCACAAATTACTCACCATGTCGCCTGCACAGTGAGCCCTTTTCGTAAAGACTCCCCAACCATGAATAGCGGACTTGCCTGACGAAGAAATCCACCGGTTAGAAACCGCATAGGAGAAGTAACAACATTCCTCAGAGAAGGTACATTTAGATGTAGATGGACGTAACAGTCTTTCACTTCCGGAAACCTGACCATGTACGTTTTAGACCATTAAAGGTACTTTAGCTGCAAAGAATTGTCGGGGGTCCACTGGAAAGGCGGGTGACCCAAAGATGCTATAATATTTGTACAAAGGAGAGGTAAAAGCCTAGTTCTCAGCAAGTAAATGAGCACAGGGTGATATGGAAAAAAGAGAATACAACAACTGCCAATACTGTAAGGTAGAAAGAAGCCACCTTCTGGACTCAAAAAGTCAAATTAACCGATAGGATAGGCAAGCTGAAGGAAAATGGTCATAAAACAGAATATAGAATGTAAACAGGAGAAATGTACTCGAACATGTATATGACATAAGGAATGACTAACTTCTAGAACGCTGACTCCATACCCAGTGAGAACTTAGCTATGTGTCCATAAACAACAGCAATACACGCCAAATTGACATCTCTCTCTATATTAATTGCAGGGAAGACCCTCACTCGAAGATCAGTTAAAGAAGATAATGCTTATGCACGAGTGTATGTACAATTGAAATAAGACGTGATGAACCGCAAGGGCTTAACACGCAAGGGGATCGAAGAGCATAGACCCGGGAGCTACAGCCATAGGGTAACTCGATGCATCCGAACTGTAAAGCGAGAAAGAAGCGGCCCGAAACATCGTATGGCATTCAACTGGAGAAATCGACGGATTATAAGGAAAGAATAAGGATTATAAGGATTCTCGTACAGTTACAGAAGTTTGACAGAACACTAAAGAAGAAACGACAAAAAGAGTGCGTAAACTTCGACAAACATATTACGTAATCGAATGTGCCGCCGATAACTCTTTGCAGTTTACAACCAGGAAATAAGACTAAATGAGAGGAGTCTATACATATGACTTTTCGTCAGAGACCACACCGTAGTGACGTGACACAGAGCCAGCAGAGCAAGCCAATACTGCACAGATCGTAACACAGAGAGTAGAAGCTACATATGCACTGTACCGAAAGTACTGTCAAACGCATGTTAATGCCATATTCAAGAGGTCCGAGCCGAATGGACACGAATAGTTGTATATCCTTCATACAGGATTCACCATGTAACTGTCCAGATACCTGGGCCAAAAAAGCTTAGCAAGGGTAATGTGCTACACCAAACACCAAACACCAAACTTCATAAGGGCCCATCACAGCGTCGAGGTAACTGGAAAGTAGGCCAGTACTTGCCAGGAGTTCATATGTACCTAAAGCGGCCGCGGCATTACGAGCATCTTTGTAGCGGGGATGGGTTCAAAAATACAGTGAAGAAGAGAAAAGGGAAACCTACCTACTGCTTTTTCCTCAACTCAAAGAGGCATATGAGCCTATACCACCGCAAAGGTGGGCTCACGTACGCCTTGTGGAAGGCTGGCATTGGCGAGAAAATATGGAGGGTGGTATAACAATTATACCACAACACCAAGTTTCTGGTATTGTGGTATAGCTGTTGTACACGTATTCAACTTAGTTAACGACCAGCGGAATGAATCCTTTGAAAGCAGGGAACAGCCAAAGGCTGGCCCCTCTCCTCGAGAAAATTATATTCGTAACACATTCCTCAATCCATACCGGAAACGGTAGAGGATAGTGGTCTAGGCATTATTCCTGTGGTGAGACTACTATATCCCCATTGATGTTCGCCGACGATTTCTGTGATCTGGACGAAAAACGAGACAAGTTACAAGAAAATCTGGTGTGACAGATGGGTATGGAGGCAAATGAGCAGAAGCGTGGTGTATTGATCTTTCATGCTCAATATGGGGTACATGACTGACTGTGGCCTTCAGGTGACCAAGTGATTCCTCATGCTTCGTCCTATACTTACCTGGTAACTGCTGAAGTCTCAGAAGACTGTATGTGAGAACTCCACATATAGATAAAATAGTACATGAGATCAGCAGCAAGGACTTAGCATGTAAGAGACCGAAGTAACGCAAATCTAGGTGTTACATCTCAAAGGTGCCGACAGAATGTACTGTATAGCAAGAAAGAAGAAAACAATAATGAAAGTGGGACATGTCGTGCATGGACTGAAGCTGTAAGAGAATGAAAGACAAACCTATGCATGAGTACGAAGAGGGGAGAAGTAGTAAAACGGTGGAATAAATGGAGGAGCCCAGCTGTCGAATTGACAGTGGTGGTATAGTGTGCGGTATAGAGGATCCAGTACGACGGAAGAAAGTCCTCCAGTGACCATCAACAATATTTGAACGGGAAGCGTCACATTCCCGTCACTTAGACTCGGCTGCTGCAACATACAGAACGTGGCTGAGAAAGGGCACAGGCAGGTTAAGGGAATTACCACGTTCCTACGCTGTTGGAATATCACACTGAAACAGGACGTTTAGCTGTCCTTTATACCACTCGACTCATATCAGAATACAGAGTAGCAGTATGGAGTACAAATATCGTCAAACGCGCCAGTCTGGAAGCAGCATAGCTGAAAGCCTTTCGTACAATGTATTTGGCACCCACACGAACTGCTCAAGTAGGAGTAATATCAGAACTGGGAGTGCTCTCTTGAAACTCGTAAGAATATTGCCAAACTCAAGTGAAGAAGACAGCTACACCATCTGCCATACTACCGTAAACCCCAAACTGTCTTGAACGCTGTATGGACTCGAGAAGGGTAGAGAAATATACTACACCTTAGTCGAGTCATGTTCAGGGCTTTGGGATAACAAAATTGGCCTTAAGAGTATACTTATGGCAAATGGAAGCAGGACCCTTCACAACTTTGATGACTCTGGCAATTAATGGTCACTTATAGCAAACCACGACTCAGATCTCTACTCAGCCACGCTGGACCCCAAACCCGCCATCTTCAAGCACTATCTCCAGGGTGTTCTTGTCAAAGAATAAGTCTAAAGTTCAAGTTCCCAGTAGGAGTCATCCCTCTCAATCACAAGAACAAAATGACGAACCATCTCGCAACTTCCTACAGATACTCCCGTACATTATCTGTTAAAATGCAGCTCTTTCTCTAACATGAGAGCCAAACTACTTCCTGACATTGCTCTGCTGGTGAAGGCCCAGCTGTATACGGAATTCACTAGCCTTGATCCAAAGCCCAAAGCAACCGCATTATTTAGTCATAGCTACTGGGGCTTCTGTAATTGTCAGGTGGATGAGCTAGTAAATAATCTCTTGGCTGATTCAGGAAACTCGGAAGAGGTCTCCTTGTCGAGGAAAAATGCCACTGCAAGAGGGAACCTCGTTGCTCTTAAGTAGTCATCTCTTGTTTGACTTTTACTTTTATCCCGTCTTCTCTTATTACTTAAATCTCTTCGCATATGGTCTTGCCAGAGCGCGGTGCATATGGTCTTCAGGCTTAAATAAGCACATACAAATGAGTACAGTTTAGAACGGGGATGTGTTGTTTGAGTAATAAAGAGATCTCTATTCGTGCTTACCAAAAGTCAGACGTTGATGCATGGTGGATTTCATGTGACGAAACCTTTCCGACATGGACAGTACAGTCTTCCCATTGTCAATTTCATCCTCGTTCTGTGGACCCTCAGTAGACACTGCGTTAGATATTCTGGACTGCTTCCAGTGAAAAGACCAGAGACTACCACCAAACCCTTTTGAATCTCGATCAGGAGGACTTCTCATACACCCAGTTACAATGTAGGGCATATTTTGCACGAAAGAGCGTTTTCGCAAAGCCGCAGCAAGGGCCTCAGGTTCTCTGTGTCCACGTCGAAGTGCACTGTTGTAAGGTTCTGCAAAGGTTCCACGAAATATAAATGAGTAGTACGCTGACTGCTTAACTCAAAGTAATCACCAAGTGACCCACTCAAGCAAACAGCAACAGTATTTTGATCTGGATAGTGCGGAACTCTGCAGGCAACTAAACGAAGAAACTACTGACCACCACGAGCACACCCTGAGGAACTGGGTTGGGGGCAGTCCGTTTGGACAATCCTCGCTGCTGCAACATGTTGCTGAGATTGTGGTTTGATACACCCGCCTTGAGCTGCTGGTTTATGTTTCTTGCAATATGTTAGCAGTTGGAGACCACCGTCACTGTCTGGCACACTTCCAGCCTTATCTTCCATCACCTGTTCAAGGAGTACAGAGGGAGATTATCACATGGGCAGTGTATCCAAATATTTCACCATTGTTCAAAATACTGTCAAAACGAGCAGAATCCAGAGCATGAGACGGAAAAAAACAAACATCATGATATCACGTATCATGGTAATCATACATCTGAGGCCAAAGACATTGAAACACTCACCTCCATAGACAGACCCGCTGCCCTTGCACACAAGGGATGGAATGATACACGGCAATGCGGTTTAGAACACTGCAGGCACTCAGGAAACACGGTTGAATAAGAACAATAGAGGGCTGTTTCGTCATTTGCAGTCTCAGAAGTGAAGGTAAAAATATATGACTGGGAAAAATACAAGCAAGATGGAACCTGTATGCAAGCTCCGTATGGCACTTTGCAGACAGTGCAAACGAGTTTCCACCGTTCCTGTGTATTCGACACAACGAAGCAGATTTCAGACACGAATAATACGAATCTGGCATGTTATGCATTACATCAATCCACTGCAATTGTAGACAGAATTTCAGCTACACGATGGTCGGCAACTAAGATTACACACCATCTCTAAGAGATGAATTATCGATGCAGTCTTCTCCCAGCAGGTTAAGAATCTGACGTACCTTGTTTATGGCACTTATTCCATCGACTGGCTCCATCCTTTTGACATCGACTAGGCAAGTCTCTGTGATTAGTAAAACAGACCAGTCAGCTTGAGAGTCAACGAGAAGACAAAGAGAAGCACACAACGAAGAGCAGACCCAGAAATTCCTCCAAAAACCGAGTTATCAGCACTCACCTGGCGTCCACATTGCACATGTGATATGGGCCCATCTCCCATCCGTGGTTGTCTTCATTGCCCCACCTACGCATGTCAACAACAAAAAACTTCAGTACAACGTTTCTACATCTCCACTTAGTCCTAATACTACAAGTATGACTATGATTCTAACTCTTCAGCACAGCATCTTCCTTCTCACTGATACTGCAGTAAACTTCCTACTCTCATCTCCGTAACAAGGACCTCATAGCCATTCTAGTCGCAATTACACGTGTACCTGTCACAGGACACAGGCAACAAAAAGGGGCATTCCTAGGTGCTCCAGGACGGCAGAGGTTGCACAACCACAAGTCTCCATCTGGCGCCTCGGGTTCTCCATAGCAGTACATGTGCACCTTCAATTCACGGAGATTTCACACTTATATGTCATATATAGCAAGAGAGCTCCAAATACCAAGTTGCAAGGACCAGTTCCATAATGAGCCATCCAGCCAACCATCCAACCAAGATGGTTCACAGAGTTCGTACAACATTCTGATAGAGAACAGCTCAATGACAAGCCGAATAGACGTTCTTCACTGGGTGATCCCCACTGAGAAAGTTATCCGACTCCAGACAAAAATGGCCCGTGGACCTTCAGTTTTAGGCATGAATAAACTTATATAAAGACTGACAAAAGAACACAACACGAGCAGAATATCAAGATGTTGGACCAAAAAATAAGTACAACATCCACTGTACAACTACTGTGTGTATCTGGACATCCCAGGAATCTGCAAGGGACCTACAGCACACAAACCGATGACAAACTAAATTCTCCTTCAGCAGAATCGAGCTAAAAAAGAGTAGTCATTGAGAGCACAAGCGCAAATCCTACACAAATACATTCAAGAGACTAAGATCACAGCAGAAGACTAGGAGAGAAAAGGCAGATTGCACGAACCATAATCCTGCACTTATCGCACTGCAGCAGTTGATTATCGGCATATTCCTGGAGACAAGCACGTAAGTAGGGGCATTGTGAACATCAATATTCACTAGAAGTTCAAAATTGTTGGCTGTTGCTGTACATGAGTCATGCTCAAAGTTGCTAGATTTCTGGTTAGCTGAGAGTCCTCACTGGATATCGGATATATAACCAAAAGAGACTTATGATGTCGACATCAGAATTTACAAGCTACAACCATCTACGACGATAATGAAACTCCAATCTAGACAAACCATTGTTTTGCTTTTAAGAAATGTTCAGTCCCATATTCACTTACCTCGTCTAAGTAACACACACTGCATCGATCAAGGTGCTTCCATCGAAACTCGACTGGCCTATAACCAGCTGGCAGCGGTTCCTCAGCACCATCCTCCAGTAAAGGTTTCTCGATCCAGGCAGTGAATTTGGAGCAAACTCTTGCGTACGGTAAAGTCTGGGCAAACAAGATAGATGTGAGTAGATCAGAAAGGCGAAATTAAAAATGAAGAAAAACTGCTTATGCAGTATCTCAAAAACTGCACACTTAGGCAGTGAACTCCTCTTGCCGCTCTCACTAGCCAGGGTTCTCTTCAGGGCCGAGCACTTCATTCAGAATAAGATAAAATGTCTAAAGTTGATGGAATAGTCATCCGATTAGTAAGGACCCAAATACCTGTATAAGTTTGGCCACCCGTCGATTGCCAAATCCAAATAAGGAAGGACCGGATCTAAAAGACTGACGTTTCTTTTCAAGCAACGTGGCCTCGCAAAGTCCGGCTTTCTCTTTCACTCTCTGAATCTTTATGAGAATTCGTTTCCAGCATGCTGATGCACTCGGACCCTCTACCTGGAATCACCAACAACACGGTAACGTCAAAAGTTCAGCCTCCATGTTGGTCACATAGATCAAAATTTGACACGAAAACATCCTCTTATGCTAAGAATTAAGCTCAAAGACTAGTTGTAACCAATGAGAATGTTTTGAATTCAAGCCAGCGATATCTGTTAGAAACGAGAGAAAAATGGTGAGAGTACAAATGACGAATTACAGGGTTCAGAAAGCTGTATACCGGTTTACCATCCTCCGGAGATACTCGAAATAATGGTAAAGATCGCATGGTTGGATTCCTTTCGATTTCCATCTTGTAATCTACAAGCTTTTGAGGATCTGTGTGATATGAAGGCAAAAGAAATTAACTCGAACACTTAAAGTGAAATCTTACAAACGTCAGACTCTTATTGGCAAACGTGTTTGTGAGAGCTTATAAATGTGTTTATATTTCCTACCCTTTATCGAGGTAAACTTCCGAACAGCAGAGTATCCATCGGTCCAGATATGATGCTCGTTGTGAAATTGTTCAGAGTCTCTAACGATTTTGCCTGCGTTAGGAAAACATCACAAGCAATCAAAGCTAGATCAGACACCCTTCCAGCACCTTTAACAGTTATATACAATAACGTTTCTTATGACAAGTAGTGATCAAAACATAATTTCATCAAAGTCTTCTGTTGCAGCCTCTTTAATTCCAATTATGTAAACGTAAAGAATATATACACTCCAAACAGCAGTCAAGGATCGTGAAGGATCACGTTACAACGCCAAATATGTCGTTCATCGCCAATATACATACATCCTGGCTTCAGCTTAAAAATCTGAGCTACTTCACGTAAGGGACCATGTTTACTGATTGACCGACTTTTTATGTATAAAACTACAAGGTAGCATAGTTGCTCAGTTACCTATACATGTGAAAGGTAACAGACATTCTATTTTCTGTAAGGTAACATCTAACAGACATTCTATTTTCTGGCTAGCAGGTCCCTTACCTAGACAAAGGACCTGAAGGCCTCCAAGTTTCAATGGCATAGTCAATGGGCATTCTAGATTCTTCTTGATCAAGCTTGACTTCTCATCTTTTCCGAAGTCTGCATCTTCTTCGCTTTCTTCGGGATTCACTGCACCCTCTATCTTTTCTTTCGCGATGTCTGAGACATCTTCCTGTAGTTGTATCATGCTCTCCGGAAGCTTACATTCCTTCAAATACCTGACCACCAATCAGAGAGCTTTGGTTTCACTTTTAACATCGCACAATCTTGGTTCTGCTGTAGAGATATGAGCCAGGTAGAGTAAAAATACATTACAAATTCAGCTTATAGCATCCGTGCTCATTAGCCCGCTACTGAACTGAATGTGTTCACCACTATCCAGTTATTACAGCGAGGGACTCATGATCAAAAACGAACTAAACCATAGCACAGAAGGGGGCGGAAGTAACAACTTTCCACTAAGTACTAGTCAACAGGGAGAGCATATAACGCACCTCTTTTAAGCAAGAAACGTACTAAGCGGCAGACCTAGCCTGGAAATGAAAGCCAGTTTGGAAACATGTCTCCAATCAAAGAATGCAAATTCGTGCTTCATACCTCTCGACTTCTTGCAGCCCTTGCTCAAAGACAGTCCTCTTACACTTCGTGTGATACTTGTGCATGATCCCTCTAGAAAATTGCATAGCTTTTTTACAGCTGATCCTGCGTGGCAACATACATGAGACCGAGGTAATTTAATAGTTCGAATAAAGGACTGGACGTGCCAGCGCTCACATCAAAGGGTCCATGTTGAGCTAAAATATCCAATAATAGACTCTCTATGTGAACCCTTAAAAATGCACTATACGGTTGGAAGAACATGACAGACCCTGACGACCTAGAAAATCGACAGACTAATCGAGACATATTTAGGGAATAGTCGAATTGATCGTGCCTTACTTCCCGTCGATCATTGGCCACACAATTCAACTGCAATATATACTGTTGTGTACAGAAAGACCACAACAGAAATCATACTGTCGAATACACATAAAAAATCGTAACACCTAACTCTTCTACATGATCCAATAAGATCCAATCCAAGCGCAAATTTACATGGACAATCTCTATCATCGTACCCACTGCAATCGTCACTGGCCTCAGACACCGTCTTCCCCTAAAATATATATAGACTGCTGCTGAAGTTCAATCTGTCTATGAAATTCACTAGCCTTGTTCCAAAGACCCAAAGCAGCCACACTTTTGAGTCAAATCTCCTGAGGCCTCTGTAACCGTCAGGTACTTACCTGACGGTTACAAAGGTTAGTATAAGGTTTCTTGGTTGATGCCTTGAAACTCCGAACTAATCTGATTCTGAGGAAAATCCACTCGAAGAGTACTTCTCTTCACTCTCAAGTAGTCCTATCTAGTTTCCCTTCTACTTCCACCCCGTCCTCTCCGAGTACCAAACTTTTCACATTAGCAACGCTCACCCGGGGGCGGGGTCTATGGTGTAGAGACTACGACAGGCTCACCCTTTTAAGTACAGTTATAAGACACTGGTAATAAGTAAGGCGTGCCCTTCATGTAATCGACGAGGAAACAACGCATGCTCTATCCGAGTTGAAAGCAGAAGCTACCTTGCATGGTCATAACTGCCGAAAAATTGAACTGGTACAGTACGCTCGCGACTTGCCGGTTCTAGCCCACTGATAATTGCGTGTTCTTCATCCATCACAAATGCTGGCCACATCGGATAACCTGTCAGAGGAATTTCCAAGTGAGTATAGAAATTATATAGGTGATGGACGATAACCGATATGATATATCGGTATCTGTGCTCGTTCTTACAGATCGAATATTACACCCGCTAGACACTAGCAGACCAAACACTTAATAGACTGCACTCATCAGGACCAAAAACGTGAAGATGAGCAAACCCGATCCTTCTATCTAACCAGTCCAAAAGTTGGATTAAAGCGATGCTCAAAACACGTGCATTACAAGTATGGACAGATAACGAGAGAGATGCATGTGGTGGGTGCGGTTAGCAAATCTAGTACACACCCTTCACTTTGGCCCACACGAGATCACCATGACTAAGTTCCCCTCCATAGTCTTCAATGCCTGCCGCCAAGACCGCCAGCTCATCTGCGTTCAACTTCTTTGATTCCCCCATAAGGGAGCCTTCTCCAAATGATATTTCCAGTGCCTTGCTTTCTTCTGCTGACACGTAAAGCTTCACTCGCTCTTTGCCCAAAAGTACCCACTCTCTTTCGTCGTCCTCGTAATCAATCTACACAAACATGTACATTACTATCGCAAGTAAGCACAGCAATGAAAGAAATGTAAGAAGGAAACATGAGTGCAGAAGTTCGTGCCCTATCCTACAGAAGTATTATGGAAGAACTATTCCGTCCTGCATAACATTTTAAAATCAGAGTTAATCCCCAAAGTCTGCCGAATCTCGAAAAGCAAGATTCATTGTAAACAATAATAGCTAGCTAGTGTCATTTCGAGAAACTGGCCCGGACACACGAGTATAAGATTTATCCTTAAGCACCTTCACAGGTTCCCGAATTCCTGTTCCTAGCATTTCAGACTCAATTCTTCGACACATGACGCCTTCTTCAAATGAGAACTTCCCAAGACACAACCGCAATCTTACATTTGTTTATAGAGATAGTCATCATTAGTATGGACATAGAACGATACAAACTGACCAACATCTTGTGCTGGTCCCAGAACACATGTCAATGAGAAGGTACACGTAAGGCAGGAGAAGATTCCAGGCTCGGAAGTGCATATTAAAAACCTTTAAAACATACTGCGTTATTACAGCTTACATAATAGAGGACGAAACGAAACATCGAAGTAACAGTAGAATAAATTCGAATAGTCAACGAAAGAGAAAACAAACGCACAACCAAGCTGCGAACACACAAGTGAAAAATAATACCCGATGCTTCCGCGTCTGAGGATTATACTCATGTATGACTCCTGGATACCACTCACTGTCCAACGGCCAGAAGATCTGTTGAGCAGGGGAGTACAACAGCGTAAGTACGCCGTAGGAAATTTCAAGCCTACTACAGACTTCCTGAGATGTCAACTCAACTTATGTATGGACCTCTAAATCGACTAGGTGGTGGCTGCTTCTGTAATGACTTATGATAAAAAATCAATGTTCACTTGATATCTTGAAGAATCCAGCTGGAAAAACACGCATATTTTGAACCAGAAGAAAACGACATGCAATTGCCGAGAAACAAACGCCTTATTCAAGACCCACAACCTTGCAACTGCGACCTATTAAAGCCGAAGGATGAATTTTTCCGAGCTCCATTCTGCATCATCAAATCCAAGATTCTTTCAGTTAGTTGCCAAAAGTGAAGGAAAGAATGGGGTGGGCCTACAAAATCAAATATCATTGTCCACGAAATACACGGGCCTCCGCTTTGTAACCGAGAATTGAGGACCTAAACGTGACCCAGGCAATGAGACATTGCATATCTCTCAAAACGAGATTCAAGGCACAGGTAAAAATCCCAACCCATGTGACTAAGGCCAAGAATGTAAAGCAATGCTCACTCTTTCCATTGTTGTAATAGTGTTGCCTTCTGTAAGAGGAAGTTCTGCATGGCGTCAGTTAGTTTCCGTGTTCTAGGAGTCATTCTCACCCCAGGATTCACTTCTCCGAAATCTGCTTGCCGCTTCTCAGATGGTCCGGATAGAACAGGCTGGTCAGACGTGGAGGTCTTCAAGTTGTAATGCTCTTTGCTCGACACAATAACAGTGCTGAGGTGTGAAGAACTTTTCCCCACCTTTTGCTTGTTACGAGGCTGATGTCGATCATCCATGACGAGAAGGCTCGACTGTGGAGTGTGACTCTTCATGGCAAGAGGACAGTCAGAGATAGTTTCCTCAGAGGCACACAACTGATCAGATATTTCTTTTACTGATAAAACCGGTCTTCCAATTGGCTTCTCCAATTTCTCCTGTCTATCCAGCTGTTGCAATGATAGAAACTTGGTGGACTTCGCTGATTTGGGAGCAAAGCTAGATTCTACGGGACAGGGCTCGGCTATGTGCTTCATCTGCTTAGGAGGGCTCCACAAAGACTTCACCACTCGACTGTTGGTCAATTTACTGTAAACGGGTGGGTGAGGGTGATCCGGATTGTCCACAAACAGACGCTTCAGCTGCACCCTCTTCGGTTTCCTCACTCCATTTTTTTGAACTTCAGGGAGCTTCTTCACATGATTCATCGCAGCTGTAATATTTGCATCCTGTATTCCTACAACTTGCGCTGGCTCATCTGGTTGATATTCCTTGCTCTTCTTACACCTTCTTTTAGACACCTGCATAAGTTTCTTCTCGGTCCCAGACGAGAGCCTCATTGCTACTTCAGTGAGCTGCTTCATTCGCTTAGTTTCCTCCACATTTACTTGCGATCGTTCAAGCAGCAGTACTTTAGAGTCGTTGCTTGCTTCGCCACCCATGTCAGAACCAATTACACCTGTTGAATCATCTGCTAGCGGCTTATTTTGTTCATGCTTTCCTACAGCAGTTTTGGAAAGTGGTTTATATTTGGTTCTTTTCCCACGGTTCAGGTTGTTTGTTTGACCAAACGACTCAAACCCGACAATCGCTGAAATTGTCGAATTGTCTCTACGCTTGAACCTCTCATCCGGCCTGCCATCCTTTCTAGTGCCTAGAGAAAATCTCTTTTCTTGCTTAGAACTCACTTCGTCGGCGAGCACCGCTGAATCTAAAGACCTTTTCTGATAACGAAAGTCCTGAGTCAAATGAGTGCCTTCGAAAGAATCAGCCAACATATAAGCAGTAGCTAACTTTTCTTTGAGAATAAGAGGCGGTTCAGGTTTTATACTCTTTTTGGTCCCAGAATTTAGTTTGCTTCCTTCAGGAGCAGAGGACTCTGGTATTCCGTCTCCATTTTTGAACTTCCCTTGAGTAAATAAGTAAGGTGTGGGGTCCCATGGTTGTGTGGAGCAATCTGCAGCGCCTGGCCCCGCCTTCTTACATTTGAATCTTTCATCAGGCTTCCCATCCTTTCTAAACCCCGCAGGATGTTTCAGTTCGAAAACCTTCGATGTGGATTCCTCCAGGCGCATTCCTCTTTCATCCTCCACAACTGGAGGCTGATCACACTGTACACTAACATGGGACTGAGTCACTACACAAACACTTCCTATCTGCTTGAATCTTTCATCGGGTCTTCCATCTTTTCTTATCCTTGGTACTTGTTTCTTGCCCGTAAGTTTCATGACTAAATCTGTACAAGCACTTTCTCCAGAGTACTTCACCTTTTTCAAGGCTGGTACCGTCTGCATGCAGTCTGGAATTGCGGATGATTGCAACTCAGTCACGACTGGCTGTCTTAGCCTTTTCCTCACCTGGACTTTGGCTGAAGATGACAGTCCATCGTGTCCCGCCCTGCCAACTTCAGCTATGCTTTTCTCGGGAAATTCATCACAAGATAAACCAGAGACCGCTTTCGATCCACGTTTCCCTCTCCAAATCTTTTGACGTTTTCTTGGCAATGCCTCATTATCTAGAGGGATAACGGGGAAAACGTTGCCTTTGGGAGGTAGCTCCGTCATATTGCAATCTGCACCAGCCATTTTCCGCTTAGACTTGCCAGAAACAGCATCGTGTCTAGATATTCCTGAAACGAAGATTTCCACCGGGTGAACTTCCTTCGGCCCATTTTTTACGAAACCTGTACAAGCGATTGTTACAGCAGGCTGCTTCCAAAGTTGGTCCAGTGTACTCTGCCTTTGTATCCCAGGAACTGACACGACATCTGCCGACTGAAAGGAATTATCTGCTTGACCCAAAACAGAGACGTCCTTTGGTGTCCATTTCAGACGAGAATGACCGGGATGAATACTGCGCTCATTGGGCAGAACTTTCGCCTTACGTCGTACTTTTACCGGAGGACTGTTGACTGACAAGCCAGTTTCGCCAGCTTTTATACCAGTCGATGTCAACGCATTTGAGAAAGTCCCAACTCCACCCTACAGCAACCCCGTAGAAATTTGTTGTTAAACTGCTGAAAGAGTTCCTCGAGCGAAAGGCTACGTTACAACGTGAAAGAAGAAAAGAAAAAATTTCATGTGCCACAACATTGTGGCTAGACGACAAAGCTCTCAAAGCTAGGCAGCAGAAAAACATGTCCAGGTATACCACACAGAGTTGACAGCCCTCCCCATCCTTCAGCGAAGGAACACAAAGGTAGCTGCAATCAGTGCAGCACTCAAACAGTAACTTTCGAAGGCCACCATGAGCTTGTATCAAATGATGGTTTCCCGTCCGTCTTGTAGTAAGATTACTACTTCACTGTATTCCAGTAATGTACAATCTCAGAAACAAGAGATTTCCCAAATTCTCACGAAAAATAGGTACTGATACGCGACAATCTCCGCTATGATCCAATAAAGTACAAGCTGGGTCCTTCATTTGCCTCCAGTTTTTCTCGCAAACAAAGCGTAAAACATTCCATGTACACCTGAATTCCGTCCCACATTAGAATAAATAAAGGCAGAAGGAACACAGCAAGTGTTCGTCAAGAGATTCGTACCTTGGAATAATTGGAGCATATATTGTCGTGAAGAGATAAATCCTTCAAACTTCGTTGCCTTCGACGATAAACGCGCTCACAAGGGGTCCCCGCATTTATCCCCAATTTTCTGGAAGATTTTGACCCAGACAGTCGTTCCTGTACAGCACCACCGGCAGCGGTGTTGCTATCCACCGCGTGGGAGAATATTTCTGCTGTCTTCTCAAAAGCATTCACTACACTTGTAACCAGCGGCAACTTTTTCAAACGCTGCTGACTTGCCTTCTCTGGGAATAAGTTCGACCAGACAGGATCACGACAATTGGATAATGAGCCATTAGAAGCTTTGATAGCAATTCCTAGATTGGGACCTCTTTCCCGCCCATCGTCCGCGTCACTTTCCCGCCCCTCGATGACATTGTCTGCAACTACTTTCAAGAAAGGGCTGGACGTACTAAGAAATTTTGAAGGTAATCCACCTGTAGAAGGAGCTTCTGTGCACACAGAGGCCATATCATCCTCTCCTTCACGTGTAGCCTCTAGTGAATAGCTCTCCGTCCCACAAACCTGCAATCTATCCTTAACAACCTTCACAATACCTCCTTTTGCCCACTCACTTCCACTCACAACTCCACCTAAGACGCTGTACTCCCCTGTCCCCATTGCCTCATCGATGACGGACACATTTTGCTCTTCTTTTTCCTCCATCTCCTGTCAATCACTCGCATCCCGATCTTCAAACAGACCCCACGTCGATATACAACATATATATGTCACATATACTTCCCCCTTCCTTCACTACGAGCTCCTCTGCCACTCTCCAACTCTTTCCTATAATCCTACATTCCAGCCCAGCCCCGCGGCCAAGCACTCCGTCAAAATGAACAAAGTCGTGAGAAAATGCGAGACACATCGCACTCCTGACTCAGAACGCTTTCGTTCAAGCTACATCTCCAAGCCTCTCTGTCGGGCTCACAGACCATTTTCATTCCTCCCTGACATTCAGACCTTGATTGAAACGAGGTTGAGCATAGAAGACACATCAACTCCTTGCGTAATAGCGAAAAAGGAAAGGAAGGAGAGAACAGCCCAGATGCACAGCGTCAGTCGAGGACATCACGGGCCTCGCTCTTATGGCAAAACTTCGACCTAATTGCTGCGGGCCTCTTTGGTATAGATCATTACTTCATGTAGCTTTCGAAACTGATGTCTCAACCAAAAGTTGCCCCAGATTGCATTGAAATAGCAAACATGGGCCCACAACATGAAAGAATATGTTCTACTCCACTATAAGCTACTCACGGGTTACCAAGCAGAACAATCGTTGGATTCTGCATTTTCTTAAAAATTTGCGCAACTTCTCCATATGAAAGAATGTCCAAGATGCCCATCCTCTCCCTTCTATGGAGATAGATGGGACCCACTTTGTTATGATTCATAATTGGCTATAATGTGAATGAATTACTATAGCCATAGCCATCTGCATAATATGATACAGCATGCTTTCCCCTGCAAACAGTAGAGAGGTCACTTCAATGATTCCCTTATTCGTCAGGGAGGTACTGCATACAGTGGGAAGACTTTTCGGATAGAATACTTTTGTCACCTAGCGTGCAGTTACGGTAGCTTTACCATTCTAAGGTTTTGAATTTCAAGGTTAAGGGTCTGAGAATGGTGTTTTCTGCCATCCAGTTTTTATTCCCTGCTATCCGTTTCCTTTCTCGATGTTAAGTGCTCTTATCAGAGTTCTTATTATCTACTTCAACATTTTGTGACTTGTATGTAGTAAATATCTAGGTATTCCTTGCTTATTGTGGCTTTCGCGCTTTGTACATTTTGTGATGGTTTTTACCATCGTTACTTTTACATACATCCTGAGCGGTTTCTCTCTTATTGGAATTCAACAAATTGTTTAATAGAGGCTGAAACTGTCGGCGTTTACTTTACATTTGTGAAAAGTATTTCTCACTCTTCAACAAAATTCTTACGGGTGTAACTCACCTGTGTTGGAAAAACTTTAAAATTATAGCAATTTGTATATCAATTTCCAGACACATTTAGATGCAATATAATTAACATTAATTTCAATTGTGAAAAATATTTTCACACTTGCAAAATGTTGCACTATCGAATAAATAACTTGTGTCACTCACATGTGTGGGAAAATTCCAAACTTATGCAATGCATGTGAGTGGAAAATTTTTAACTCATAGCAATTTAAATCTCGAATTCTACAAACATATAGATGTAGTCTAATTAACATTACACATGTGAATACACATGTGATTAATTGCAAAACTATCCATGTCAATAATGCTATTTCAATAAAAGTAAAGGGCAAAGATTGTAAGTATCCTTCAAATCAAACGCGCTACATACTGACAAATTAAATGAAACTAGCAAATACAGGTAGTAGGAAAAATGATCTTCTGTAAAAATAAATAAATTTAAGTAGTTTTTTAATAAAATCTACCATGCTTTAAAAGTATTTGTTTAAATCTGAATGATTTGCACAAATTTCATATCACTCATATGATAATAATGTAATTCCTGTAAAGTCTATGCAAGCCAACCCTCAAAAGATTAATATATAATTTTAACAAGAAAAATATTGTTGATGCATGTAACACATATTTGATGAATAAAAAAGCTACAAATTAATAACATTCAATTTAAAAATATGGACGCATATGTTTGAAATATTTACAACATGTAAGGTATGAGTATAATTTTTATTTAATTTTTTTTAAATAAAAATAGTTAAAAAATATTTACGAATATTTTAAACATATAATTTTAAAAATATTTTTCACGTATAATAAAATTTAATATGAAATTAATTTTTTTTTAGAAAGTAATAAATTTATGTATTAATTTTAAATTTTCAATATCTATATTTTCTGATAATGTTTCATTCTAAAATTCTTATCAAAAAGAAAAATCAATCAAAAAAATTATTTATGTTTCATAAAATTAAAAAATACATTTCAAGACTTCATGCTATAAGATGATGTTTATTCTATAATATTATAATTAATGATATAATTCTAATATTTTTTATTATAATCATTATTTATTATTTATTAAGTAATAAATAATAATAATGAATGAAAGAATTTTTTAAATATTTAAATCATATTTTATTTAAAAATTATCAATATAAATTATAAATACAAATAAAATTTGTATGCATGTTGTTAAATTATAATTATTAAATCCAAGTAAAATTGCATATGGAATACTCATTAGTAGCCTTTACCCAATTTAATTAAGAAGGAAACCTGAGAATTTTTTCATCTCGATTCTACTTTTTTGACAAGCATGGGCATAATAACAAGAAAAGAGAAAACCAATTCATGTTATTTGATTAAATATCTAAAATTTAACATCTATATCTCATGGATAATCCGTGATTCATAAAAATTACGTTTAGATACAAAAAAATAAGTTGTGGTGCGATTATTATCTTTGTGAATATTTTGAATAATTAGCTAGTGCAAGAACTTGAATTTTTTTTAGCTAAAAGTTAATTTGGCTTGAGTAAAATCTCTCTTAAGATTCGATTATTCTTGTGGACGTTCCAAAAATAAAAATAATTACTTCAAAAATTAAAATTTAATTATTTGATGATAATTGCGAGTTCTTGAAGAGCTGAAGGTATTTTGGTGAGTTTTCATTGATGTTATCTTTGATTGAGTTGATGTTGAGGGTGCAAGGAGATGATGAGGTGAAAGGATTAGTAATAATCCACAAATAAAAGCAAATCAAAATTTGTGTTATTAATTTTAAATTTTTTTTCATAAATGATTTCTTTTCCAATGCAAATTTGTGAGATTAATAGCATTGATGCAAATTAACTAAGTGGACTAAATGAAATTTGAGAATTGATGTTTTGAAGTTTTTGAATCTTAAAATATGATTGAATACTACATGATTATCATAGAAAATGTAAACTAATTCATGTGAGGTAAAATATTACGCATAGAGACGACAATAAAATTTATGAATTAAGTGATTTAAAATTTGAATAAAAAATTCTTTAAAATGTTTGTAAAAGTTACATTCCATTTGTGCAAAAAATAATAATTGTGTGACTTAAAGAATTAAAAAATCAACCTTATGTAATTAGTGTTAAGTTATTGATATGTATAGCAAAAGATTTACAAAATGAAGTTTGAGTGTATTTTATTGTACTCTTGAGGCTATGTTAGTCCAAATTGGGTTGGTTTGATGGATATTTTTGAGATGAAAAATCATTATTTATGTTTTTTGTGATTCATAAACCGTAATCTTAACTTCATGTTTGAGCATCATATTTGTTTGTGTTGATGTTTTATTCTTTGAAGTGTTAATACTCATGTTTGTTATGGTAGTGAGGCATGATTTGCGTATCAGTCAAATTATCTATGTTTTTTTTATCTTCAATGAGATGCATGTGATGATGATAATTTTTCAGGTCACTTTAGTGTTAGTATTCCAAGGTATTTTGGGTACATTGTGTTGTGATTTTTGGTTCCAATCGAGGATCTCTTATAGATTAATTAATGAGGTGAAACATTATTATCATAGTGAAGGAAATAATGTTGGAGTTACAATGGGTGCATCCAAAAAGATGTGCAATACCACCTTGTTTCATTACGCCATCTGGCATAGTTGGTGCGACAATACCTAGATCTCTACAATTATTGACAGTCTAGAAGCAACTCTCATTCAACATGATGATAAGAGGAAGGAGTTTGTGGTAGATTTTGCAAATGATTCTAACAATTCAGCAAAATTAAAGTATAGTTCTTACATGGAAAAATATTTTTTAGTTATTTGAGTTGTGGCCTACTTCATATGTTATTTTTTTCAAACTCCTTAACTCTTATAATTAATCATCAACCATTGAAGTGGTTGGAAATTGACGACATCTTTCCTCTCTCAGTTGCATCAATTGGACATTGAGCTGCTGAGAGCTTAAAATGTGCCGCCAAAGGAGTCCACACTCCTTTAGAGTTTGCCATGTTAAACCTGTCAAGCACACGTTGAATGTACTTGCCCTGACTTAACCATAGTTTCCTCTTCTTCAAATCCCTGTGAACATCCATACCTAATATCCTCTTGGACTCACCCAAATCCTTCATCTTGAATGCATATTTTAGTTGCCTATTGCATCTATCAACATCGGATTGTTCCTTTGCCAAAATGAGCATGTCATCCACATAGAGTACTAGAGTAATGAGGCTAAAGATTTCATTATTCACCTTCTTCATGTAAACACATCGATCAAACATACTCCGTGAATATCCTTGTGCTTTCATGAACTCATCAAATCTTGCATTCCACTGCCTATGAGCTTGCTTCAATCCATGTAAGCTTACAAAAAGATAAGCTTACAAAAAAACTTGCACAATGAGCTTTTATCTTAAAAGAGTATGATTTCACAATTATATATAACCATGGAGTGGTGAGTCATGAAGTGGATGGGTTAAGTCAAAACCCATGTAAAAGTAAATTGATGAGACTAGGGCCTAATGGCACAGTGATAGAGATGAGAAAATGATGTCAGGTTGACATACATTTGACTATTTGAGTAGGTTGGTTTTTAAGAATCATGTAATATCCATTTGGATCAAAAAATTGATATGCTATCCTTAGATACTAAGACTAAGTATGATTTTGCAATAAATTGAAACATATATGATGACATGATGGTATAAGAGTATTTTGTACTTGTGATTTGGTGGCCATTTTGAGTATTGAGGAATAAGATAGAGTTTTACATAGAGCTTGGAGGTTTAGATGAGAAGGTAGACATGTTCTTTGTGTATGGGATGATGGTAATGTATGCGTTATGCCACTTCAATATCAAAAAGCAGAGTTGATCAAACATGATCATGAAGAGTTAGATCATTTTAGAGTGTAATAAACATACAATTGGTGAAGAGGATTGTAGAGTATGGTGCAAAACTTTGTGACCATAAGTATGATATGTGATAGTGTCTAGACATCATGCTATACACATACACCACATATATATCCTCTACCGATTATGAGGCTCGTTATCTTTGGAGTTTGGATTTTGTAGGATCTTTTTCATTGACTATATGACATCATTGATATTGTTGGTCATGATGGAGCATTCTTCCAAGTGGATTGAGTTTGTGGAATGTTTCACAAATCAAGTAAAGGAACAATTTATGTGTTATTAGCTTCAGTGATTAGCCAAATTTGTGTATCAACATAGATGTTGAGTTTTTAGATTTAGTATCAGACTTTGTGTGATTGAACATTGATCAATCATCATAAGTTGAGTAATCTAGTAGAGAGAGTTGTCCAAATGGTGAAGAGAGTACAAAGTAAGTTTGACTTAAAAAAGAATAATTGATGAGAGTATGAAATCCAACTACCGTAGTTGGCCATGGGTTATCAATTTAACCAAAAAGCATCTTTAGCCCCTTGGAATTCAATAGACCTTTTCTATCATTCAGGCTCCCTTGGCTAAAGTAACTTATTTCCCTACCAAAAAAATATAATAGTCCATTATGTAGTAAAGATTTATACTTACATGCAAAGATTCATACTTACATGCAACTATTTGTTGAGAGTCATCTCATGTCTTGGACTCAAATAACCTTGATGTTTGGATTAGGATGTTGTATTAAAGAGCAAAATTCTTATGTAGAGTGATGGTCATTCTATTTGATAACCTGATTATTTTTTACCATAGAGATACTTTACACTATGGTACCATTTGAGTAGATGAATATTGATATTAAATTCGTAAATTTCATGTTGGCAATTATGTGTGGTAGGGTGCTAGAGATTTCATAGATATGTTAACGTGATAGTTGGTTTGACCGTCACTTGATATGGATTGAAGACATGCAACTAAGGATGGGGCATTGTGGCACCCAATCTCTTGATATCACATAGTCCATATCATGTTGATAGACTAGATGTTTACTTGGTATAACACTAAAGTCAATGACTCCTGAATGGCTTTCAAGATGATATGTATTTTCAAGACATCTCATCACTTTATATATTATACAACAATGATAGTTTGAATTCCAAACTATACTACATGGCTAACATGTGTAGATTACATCTTTTGTTATCTTTTACTAACAAATTCTTAAAAGACATATAATATCCCATCTAATCCACCGTAGCCATCTCATCATTTATCCATACAAACCAAAAATTTATCTTTTGATTTTTGATCATGTACACCACTATCTTGTCATTTAGTAGTCTAGTGATCATTCTAACATTTGGCTAAACTAACTATAGCTAACCAATATTGGTTACACTTGTGTTGGGCATGTTTCTTGAGACAACAATTTTTTGGGTAGTACTATATGTGCAAGACACAAGGGGAAATTAGTTATATTTTATCTTCATTTTTACTTCCCTTCATCCCCACATTACTTGCTATGTCAAACTGATAACACATTCAATTGTCAATGAATGTAGAGATATCTAATGTAAAACTCTTTATCTCATTTCATTACATTTAACGATATTATGATCATATCGAAACATGTGAAAACTCAATGTGTTCAATAAACCTAATCTCTGTATAAAACTTTAGACTTTATTGAATAATCTTGAAAGAACTCTGTTGAGTCTATTGAAGTGCGGGTAAGAAGTTGATTCCGTGGTGGAGGAGACACATGGAACAGAATTAGGTGCAAAAAGGGGAAACTGAACGTTTGAAGGAATGAATGTCCAGACTCGAGTAATAAGTAGCAGCTCTGCTAGGGTTTGCAAAACAGTTGGAAGAAGTGAGAGGAAGGACGGGTTATTGGATGCATACGCGCAGCAAGTGAAGCGGTGAGTGTAAATAGAGGAAAGTTGCAGACAGCGTTTAGCAAACACTAATTACTTTCAATTGCGGGAGCTGCGAAAGGGGAGTAGCCATGTTTCTCCGACGCATAGCAGGCCCGTTGTTGGTCGGAGTCAAGGGAACGACGGGTATCGTTGGCATGTCCGTGGTACCAAATGCGAGGGAGGTGTTAATTGGTCTGTATCGTAAAACGCTTGAAGCAGTGCAGCCAATTCCTGAGTCAGCGCAGTACAGAAAAACAGTGGAGGAAATTACACATCATCGGTTGGCAATCTGCAATGAGGAGGAAGACTGGAAGGAGATCGAGAAGCGTGTTGGAAACGGGCAAGTGGAGCAGCTGATTCAGCAGGCGAAGGATGAGCTAACATTGATCCCCAAGATGGCTGGTGGGTTTCTTATCATCTCTCGAGTTAATGCGTATGGAACTACTAACGTGATCAAAATCGCTCTATGTGTGCATGAATCATCAGTGTGTCTTGTAGATTTAAATTTGAACTTGTTAACTCGGATGCTTTGCAACATTTTTGAGGTCCCTAATGCTGATATGTTATGGATTTGACCTTCCATTGTGGATCTGCTGTTAGTTGGTATGCCAATTCTGAATAATCATCGTTGATGCAGAATGGAAACCTTGGGAGGCATCCGAAGGATATAAGGTTCAAATTATCATCGAGGAGAATGATGTTCCTAGCCATGTTCCCCTTCATCGGTAGTGAATTTATTTTGCTCAAATAAGTGGCCTGGAGATTACAAGCAGCCTATCAGTTGTTCCGTTGATCATGATATCGACGAAGCAAGCTATTCAAGCTTTGAATCCTGTTATTTCTTATTTATTTTGAATAGGAGGTCTTCTGCATTCACACTTAAACCAACCTGGCATGACGGTATTGTGAGAGGTATGTAGAGTCTGCCCCATGTAAATTGTGTATTTAATAGGCATAGAGACTATTAGTTACTTGTTCTGTCCCACTGGACCCCTACTTGAACAGGTTATCAACGCGCGATTTGCCTATGTGGAGCTACAAGTTTTGGCTTTGGAACCGCATGATTTGCTAGATCATAATAACGTCAGCAACAGGACAGAGGTTCCAGTACTTTCTCCAGTGAAGGCAGTTAACCTCTTGTTTATCTTCTATAAAGGCAGTTTAGTGGCCACTCCCCTGGTTTTCAATTGATTGGGTGCACCATAATTGTTCAGACGGGGCTCTATAGTGATACGGATGGCTTACACTCCAGGATATGTGGGCATAGTGAATTCGGAGTACGTGTTTTTGTTACACAAATTAAAATCATGCTTCGGAATGCAAATTTTCTGTATAGAGTGTGCTACAATTTGATGGCAATCAGATATGAATAGCTGGGTATATGTTGAAGTAGTGCATTGTAAGTAAATCTGAGTGAACGAACAACCTTCTTACATTTGTACTAGGATAACGCTTGGGATTAAGACGCTGAGGACGCCAAGCCTGTTGAAGATTTACCGAGCTTGGATCTTTGAGAATATGTCAGTGACTTTCTCGGTTAATTTCAATATGGTCATCTTTGGTGCGTTTCTATTTCAAACCTCTGCTGAAGAATAGAGCTTATTGAAGTCAAGCAGGTCGAGGCCGTAATTTTATGTGTCTTGGAAGCTCCAATGAAGCACATGCCTAGTTCACTGTCTTGAGAGGGATGATTCCATTGATGGTGTTATGTACGGTTGTTCGAGAACTCGTCAGGTAGTTCTGTGCTCTAATAAGCTACTTGGCTTTTTGCTCGTCTTCCTTGATGACGCTGAGCTGAGTAATCCGCGTACACCGTACGAGCCACCACTATTGCAAGTCCAACTTCTAACTGATTATACTTATAATTGCGTCTGACAATCAATTTTACGGAGAGTTTTGTGAGAGCATCCAAATCTGGTCATGGCGAATTTTGGTTTCCATACCGTCTACCATCTTATCTAGGAACTAGTTTCGTCAATAAGCCCATTTAGTAAATGGGCCGATTTATTTCAAATTTGGTGGGTAATTTATTACGGCAAGACCCTGACATTTGCAAAGAGCTGGTCCCTGCACAAAGAGCCAGTATGCAGCGATGAGCATTATCGTCCGGCAGACGAGAAGCTTGAGACATGTGAGAAGATAGCAGCTGGTGTGGACTATGTATGAAATAGTTGGAGACCGTGAAATGCAAATTCGTTCATGAAGAAAACGTAAACAGATCCGGATATTCTGGACAGTTATCAGATATTGTCAACTTATACGAAGAAGAGAGCCACGCTCAACCTACCAGACGTTCTAGTGGATGGTAGAAGAAAACTCCTTGAAAACCGAAGGCGGAAGTTTGTACGTCATAACCTCTATCCGGCAGAAGCTGTGTACCTTGATACAGGTGATTTTCGTGATGAACTTTTGCTACTGTGGGAAAGTTGAAGTCTTCCGGAGCTGAACGCATAGCACTTGATACAAGGTAGTTATCTAAAGTTCGGCGTACCCGGTGCTCATTTCTTATTGCTTTGTACAAAACTGCGTAATAAAACTTCCGGATTTCATGGTGTGAAACAGTAGGAGGCTTTCTATATTCACTCGAATTCATCTTGCCATCAACTTCAGTGTGTGAAAGACGTGCAAAGAAATAATTTTAACCTCACGACTCCATTGCTACAAAGACTGATGGGTAAGGAGATATCAGGGACGAAAGTCACTGATGCGTTTCACTGATGTGTGTGGAAATTAGAGCAAAATGGCTTTAAATTTTGCTGATAAAAGTTGCTAACTTGCACATAGCATCAGAGCACCATTTACACAATGAAAGCAGCCAAGTGCTTTTCGGACCCATGAAATATGTGCACATTTGCGGCATCTGTCTTTGGATAACGAAGAAAATAAGATCAACACTAGCTCGAGAATAGAATCAAAATATATGGGTGACACAGAGTCGGGAAAAGTTTGGACGATGTAAGAATTGATCTTTTGGAGGTTTGACTACCTCATTTCAAAGCGTCATCACATAATTCTTAGCCAAAATGACACGGCATCTAAAGCGGCAGCATCGAGTCCGTATCTGTGGGTGAAGTGTAGTCCTATAGTGAACGCTTTGGCGGAAGAATGTCAAGGAAAGACAAATCAAAGATGCTGTAGATGAGTGCTACAAAATTCTCGAAATCGGTCCGAAGTAGCAAACAGCTTGCCATGATTATTGTTCTCGGATATCAGAAAGTAGCCTTTATTACCTCTGAATCTCCATATCCCCTCATGCTTCCACAAGTCAGCATGCATATGATCACAACTATCACAGCAACAACATTGCCCTCCTTCACCACACTTTTGAAAGCCATCCAGGAAATATCTCGTGCGATCATACTTCCATCCTCAATCAGCCGTTGGGGGCGGCCAAAAAGTCCTCTCCCAAACATATACTCGAATACCAGGGCTGTAATCCAAGTCATTATTAGCGCTGGCACTAAGAATGTGATCAATGCAACCATTGCCAGGAGCCCAACTTCTGTTCCTAGAACAACAGAATTGTGTAGCAGGGTCCACTCACTTGCACTTGTAGACACTCGCTTAAAGCTAAACATCCAGGGAGGAGTGATCTGAAAGATGAGAAACAAAGCCCAAAAGAGCATTCCTCCATAAAGTACTGTACACCAAACCATCCACGAGCACTTACAAACAGCAATCCTTATTGGCACCTCGGATAGACTAAAAAGTCCTCCTGTCTCTTCCTCGAAGTTAGTTCTCCATTTCCCCATCTTCCGGTTCTTTATATCTTACCGTATATATCAGAGTACTCTGCAGGATTCGAGGCGATAGGAGAATTTTAGGGCTGCAACAAACGCAATAACACCAATAAATTGTTTCCAGCGGGCCAACCATGCTGGATGGCCAGAGTCTCGATTTCTACAATTCATTCAAAATCTGAAATCTGCATTGAATTCTTGAATTCCTATCTCAAAATGACCATCTGAACTCCTCTCAGCTTGGCAATATTACCCAGCTTGGAGCTTGATATACGTGATTCATCGTAAAAAAACTAGAACTCCTCGCAGTCACAGCAATCTATGAAATACATCAACAACACCTTCTCGCACAGCCATAGATTTGGAAAATGAAACAAAGACTCACCAACCTCCTCTTGCAGGTCCCCGGCTCCCAACGTTCGTCACCCTATCAGGCAGCCTCCACCTGATGTCACATCCAATACTTGTTTCCTCAACAAAGCTTTAGGATTCAAAACCTTGTGATCTCAGAAGACATCCACACAATCGGTTGTCTCAGACTGAAGAGAGAACGAATTAAAACTTTGAAGAAATCATCAAATTCTCGCAAGAGTGCTTATTGAATGTCATGCTGAAACGACCTTCCGGAACTCTCACGAGAACTTTTTCCTGAGGACTTTCTTCTATCCCACTAATATTGCAACTTTAATTTCCGACTGATGCAATCTATGGTGTTGCGCGGTGCTACCAGCCATTGAGGTTTCCATTTTTTCTTCGGTACAAATTGCAACAACAGATCGATCGTTAGCAGTTTGTTGATTCTTTCACCTTCCCGAGGTTTCACCGTATGAGCTTCCCTACTCTGCTTTCTTCTGGAAGACCTCTTCGCGCACCCACGTAAGCATGCCACGTGCGTGTGTTGCCATTAACTCTCGTGTAACATTTTAATTCATTTCCTTTAATGGGGAATAGCGAATAAGATAGCAAAAAGTATAGAAAGATCCCATGAGTAGATGAAATCAACACCTAAGGACGGGGCTACGTTCTAATAGGTCACAATGGTAAATATCATATTGTACATCAAATATTTAGATATTTAATGTATAATATGATATCATATTGCACATTAATAGATATTTTAACTATCTAGATCAAATATTATATATATTATTGAATCATCAATTAATATAATTGTTATTTTATAAATTACACGAATTAATGTTTTATGTAGAGCAATGAATATACGTTGAAAATATATTACACAATATGATAAAGAAATTGATATCATGTTGTTTAGTATGGTAGTATCTCTTGCATTCTCTCACAACTAGTTGAATGTTAAGTCCATAGTTCCATATAACTCTAAGTTTAGAGTAACAAAGATGTGACTTCCCTGCATACCCATATATTTGGATGTTGTAGTTCCGCTCGCTGCCTATCCAGGAAGATGGGTAATCACCACTTTGAAACTATGTCACATGTAGGATCTGTAACCACAACGTCCACAACAATAATTTGTTTTGCTCTAATATGAGTTGACTGCAAAACATACCAACACTCCCTCGATGTATCCACCCTCTCGCGCCATAGCAAACCCCATATCTCTAATGATACCATGAATAGCTATCCTCTATCATCGAAATAAACAATGAGTCATATGGACCATGCTACATCAAAGGTATTACCACACTCACAAATGAGTAATGAAGATGTAGATGGGTAGACTAAGCCAAGTTGGAATCTCATTGATGTAGAGAAGGTAGCTAGTATAAGTCAGAAAGCCATAATGCATGGTCGAGCCTGCATTCTTGCTAGAGCAAGAGCATAAACGAACCCTTGGTACAAGGAATTGTTGGATCCACTAAAAGAGAAAACTGCTGGCCCACCCAAAGTGTTGACCACACTCACTTGATATCTTCTTCTCTCCTGTGGCGTCAACCACCCCATACGCGAATACATGTGCACCAGAAACGAAGAGATGTAGATTACTCCCTTCTCTCCCCGCCGCACCCTCCCGCCCCATCGCTTGCACATTCCGAACGAAGATCTCTCCCCAATTGACCTTGATTGCTTCGCCGACGAATCCCTCCACTATCCTCACCTTATGCATACTGACATAAGTAGTTCGTTGTGGTGAGAAGAGTTGATTCAATGTATACATTATCTTCCTTCGGAAGTCGTCCTGAATAAGATCGATCTTGAAGCCGTTTGTACCCTTCCTCTCTCTAGGATCAAACCATTTTCACTCATCAAAGGTGAATGTAGTGTGCATTGCCGAACCTCTCCAGTCGACTCCATCCTTCTCCTTTGAGTAATCTCTTCCCAATGCTTCTGCCCAAAGCAACGCATCCCACGAGTCTGGATGTCCTCTCCAGCCTATCGGGTTTGGTGTCTTCTTGGCTCGAACTTCTTCACACAACTCTGGGCACACATAGTCCCAGCGCCATGCCATAAACTCTCCTCCCAAGGTCTTTAATCGTGCTAATTCTTTGGTCGACCATTCTGGCTTTGGTATCAAGGGTCGATATACTTTCGTCGGCATCTTCTTCACTGGCAATTGAATCGCCTCACGAGCCCCCGATCGAGTGACCGATTTCCTCTTCATTTCGTCTACTTGACTCGACGCTCATTCTTGCTCCTCCGCGGCTCGTTACGCTCGTCGATGTTGTTACTAACTACCCTAATCCATTCGACGCTTCAGACCTCCTTAACAACTTATTCGTCTTGGCTATCTTCGCGCTTATTTATCCTATTCGTATTCGGCGACACATACTTCCTCCACATATCGTTCATTTATATTCCAAAAACAAAAAAACCAGTATGAAAACCTCTAAACATGCCCCTACATCTACTTTGATCTAAGCGTGAATGCGTCGATTCCTAACTGCATTTCCTGTACATCTGCCGCGATCTCATGTCGATGAAGAGCCATGGCTTCCCTGAAATCTCGACCCAACGCCTTGTACATTTCCTTTCTCCGATCCTTCGAGTCACCGGGATTCTCCATCGCTGCCACCAACTGCTCTAATCGCTACGTCTTAACACGATCACACCGTGTGAACAGATGCTGCGCACATCTGTTGGCGAGGTTTTCTAACTTCGCAGGTGCCTCCACATCCACCTGAATCAATCTTTGCTTCAGGTCTTGCACCGTCTCCCGAAGTTGAGCGTTCTACTTCTCCACAAAATGGATCTCCGCACCCCGAATACGACAGATCTCTTCGTAGGCCTTCTTTACCTACTGAACTTGCTTCTCCATCTCAGTCTTCTCCTTGGACAACTTGTCCACATTCTCTGTCAGCTCCCTCACTATGATGGATTGGTCTTCCTTCCCCAACGCCAGACGATTCATCATTTGAATCAACTCCATATACCCATCTGCTTGAGGGTCCCACCCTGACATATACATCAGCCCCATCTCGTTTAACTCCAGCAATACTGAGACCACCACAACTTCCAACTTCTGAGATAATTGGAGTTCTGAAGCCATAGGTTCTGCAATCTCCTTCCGGGCTTTTGGCCCTGGCTTCACCGCCATCATCTTCGGCCGAGAAGTCTTTGCTAGTCCTACTTCTTCTACCTTCTTCTTCTCCACATCTCGTCGAACTGCTAGAGTGGGTGGCGGACTGTCCTCCACTACTCTCTTTCTCTTCCTTGAAGTTTCGATTACTTCAAGGTCTGAGTCCGAATCAGGCTTGCTCTACACAGCCGGCATGACTTCTCCCGTTCTCTTTGGCTCAGGAGGAGCACTCGTCCCTAGACTCCTCCTCGACCCGCTACTAGCACTGTCGTGGTCTGCATCCAAATCCGACAATCCACTCTCCAACCGATACAATTTGTCTCTCCCAGGCGTCCACCACTCCGACTTTTGCGTACATATTTACTAAAAAAGACGAGAGATAGACTACACTCTTATTGTCTTCTCTTAGCTTCGTCGCCATTGCATGTACATTCCTCGCAAAGATCTCTCCCCAGTTCATCTGGATAGTCCCACCGATGAACCGTTCCACAATCCTCACCTTGTGCATGCTCACATATGTCGTTCTATGCGGTGAGAAAAGCTGATTCAAGGTGAGAGCCACTTTCCTTCTGAAGACATCTTTGATCAAATCGAGCTTGTAGCCATTCGTACCCTTTCTCTCCCTAGGGTTGAACCACTTCCGCTCGTCGAAGGTAAATGTTGTGTGCATCACCAATCTTTCCCAATCGACGCCACCTTTGTCCTCTTCGTGGTTGCGCCCCAGAGCCTTCGCCCATAACTTCACATCCCACTTCTCAGGCTAAGCTCGGCTTCCAATTGCCATCAATGCTTTTCCTCTCCGGACTTCATCGCACTGCTCTGGGCACACGTAGTCCCATCGCCATGACAGAAATGCTCCCCCGAGGTTCTTCAACCTCAGCAACTCCGATGGTGTCCAATTTGCCATCAGAATAAGAATAAGCGGTCGAATTCTCCCCATCGTCGCTCTTCTTCCTGTTGGACCTCCTCCGGTTTGACGCACCAACATTGCCGCTAGCTTCTCTTGCTCCGGCCGCTCGGCAAGTTCTTGGCGTCGACTTTCTCTCGACAATTCTTCAATCCGCCGCCCAAACGCGCGCTTAAATTCTCTCGCAATTCAATCGTGTGAACTTCCTAATGGTATTCATGTCTAACAAACATATATTCGGACGAATATCTTCATGAGAACCCGAATATAATTCTTTATTCACAAAAACCAAAAAAAATCCTACTTATCATAAGAACTACGCTCCTACAACGTTTGATCACACATAGCATGAAACTCATTCAAAAACTCAATACCTTGATTAGTCAACACTTCCGTTGGTGCACCAAATCGGCTAAGCACCGTAGCTAAGTACACATAAGCTGTTGTTCCCTCACTTGACTTGTCAAGCAAGACCACCAACTCAATCCACTTGGAGAAATGCTCCACCATGACCAACACATATCAATAATGTCGTATAGTTAATGGCAGAGGTCATGCAAAATCCAAGCTCCAATGATAACCCAGTCCCATAATCTGTAGAGGATGTAATTGTGTTGTAGGCGCATTGAATGATGCTCAAACACGATCACATACCATACATCTGACCATAAATTGTTGCACCTCAGTTTGCATAAATCTCCACCAATAGTGACTTTGAATTAAGCTATATGTCCGCTTCATGTCTTACCAACTGTGCTCTCTAAGATGGAAGTGGCACAACAAGAACGGTGCCATCTCCCCATAATCAAAGAAGGTGTCTTGTCGTGCACATACATATCGCATCACAACATACATCGCTGTCACATCAAACATCACAACACATAGATCGTCATATACCAACACAAGTGTACCTAAGCCAAACCCACTTTGTGCTTCAAAGACTCCAAGTTCCCGCACTAGCTATTATCCACCATAGCCACACTCTCAAAGGCTCAACTTCAAAAACTGCCCTCCAAGGAGCCCTAATTCGAACTCTACCCCTTGAGCCCTAGGATCCATAACGGCGTTGTTGGCCCTAACGGCAGTTTCAGTACGAATGGCGCTAACTCCACAACCGGCTCTAACTGATGTATCTGCTCATGCATACGCGCACCTATCTAACTAGAGATGCCACTACATAAGTCGTGACAGCTGTTGTGCACATACATATCGCATCACAACATACATCGCTGTCATATCAAACATCACAACACATAGATCGTCATATACCAACACAAATGTACCTAACTGGCGGTTAGGTCCCTCTAACACCAGGTAGCCATCTAGTCCATAACAAGATATGCCCTTCGTGGGGCTAAGATCAGGAGGCCGGGTGCTATAATGCCTCATCGTTAGTTGCCTATCTGCAATCCATATCATGTAACGGCCAGACCTGCTTGCCTGCTAAACGCATCGAGGACATCTCCACCGCCCACTAGGCATCACATTGAGAGGAGGTGTCAAACATGACATATGCCATCCTCTCAAACAAGAATCACAAATCAACATATTTGGCTGCTCCACCAGCTGATCCACATAACATACATCTCAAGCCTGCACAGACAACTACCAAGCTTGGATCCATAGTACCATCAATGTTTGGAAGTTGACATTGAGCACAATTACGCACATGATCCTTCCAAATCACACCATCACGACCCTCCAATACCAAAACTCCAGAAGATAAAACCTCACGTACTCGTAGAATCGTGCGACCAACCGTAATATCCAATGTGGTTGGTGCACTCTGTTGCAAGTAAACGTAATCACCAACATGAAATCTGCGAATTGGAGGTCGATATTCACCTCCTCGGATGGTAGCATAACATAAAAGTATCTCTATCTTTGAGCAATAGCCAGGTTCTCAAATGCCATGGGCATGACTCTACGGAAGAGTTATGCCCTTTGAAAACACACCCTAACCCAAACATCAGGGTTATCCAAGTCCAAGACTTCACCTAACTCTCGACGGATAGCTGCAGGTAAGTCTGGATCTCTACCATATAAGAGATGCTTTGTCGGCTAAATAGATAACCTATGGCCAACCATGGTAGCTGGATGTCCAAGTCTCCCAGATGACCTTTCTCCAAGCCAAACTTTCTTAGTCCTCTCTTCACAACTCTCTCTGCTAGACCATTAGCCTTAGGATGATCTCTTGAGGTGGTACGATGATTGATCAACGCTCGATCACACAAAGCCTGAAACTCGTCCAAAAACTCAATACCTTGATCAGTCAAGACTTCTGTTTGTGCACCAAATCGGCTAAGCATTGCAGCTAAGAACGCATATGTTGTTCCCTCACTTGACTTGTCGGGCAAGGTCACCAACTCAATCCATTTGGAGAGAAATGCTCCACCATGACCAACACATATCGATGATGTCGTATAGTCAATGGCAAAGGTCCTGCAAAATCCAAGCTCCAAGGATAACTAAGTATCATAATTGGTAGAGGATGTAATTGTGGTGTAGGGGAATTGAATGATGCTCGAACATGATCACATACCATACATCTGGCCACAAATTGTTACACCTCAGTTTGCATATCTCTCCACCAATAATGACTTTGAAGTAAGCTATATTTCCGCTTTACTCCAAAATGACCTAACTCCTCATGAGCATATCTGACCAAGTGTGCTATCTGAGATGGAAGTGGCATAACACAAACACTGCCATCTCCCCATACTTGAAGAAGATCTCTACCTTCCCATCTGAACCATCGAGCTCTCTGTAAAACTCGATCCCGCTACTTTGCACTCAAGATGCCCAACAAAGCACTGGTACAAAGATACTCCAACACCAGCATGTCATCATGGATGTCTCGGTTTACCATCAAACCGTCCTCAGTCTCAGCGTCCAAGGCTAACATATTTGCTCTCTGAACCAAGAGAGATATCATATAGCTCTCAAGTGCCAACATACTCAAAAAGGCAGATGCATGCCAACCTGTCACCATCTCCTTATTAGTATCACCGTTCCATCGAGCCCCGGTTTCATCAACTTGACTTGTACATGGATTTTGACTTAACCCATCCGCATCACGGTTCATCACTCCAGGTCTATGAACAACCGTGAAATCATACTCTTGTAGGATAAGAGCCCATCGTGCAAGCTTTCATGTAAGCTTGTCTGATTCCATCAACCATTTCAATGGTTGATGATCAGTGATGAGAGTGAAGGAGTTTCCAAACAAATAACATCTGAAATGTGTCACCGCCCAAACAGCTGCCAAACATTCTCCTTCATAAGAACTATACTTCGACTCTGTTCCATTGTTGGAACGACTTGCATAAGCCACTACAAACTTTTTCCCCTCATCATCATGTTGGGTAAGCACTGCTCCCAAACCCAACATACTCCAATCAGTATGTACTTGAAACGGACGACCTCTCATTGGGTCTCCTCAAAAAATAGGCGGAATGTCAACCTTCTCTTGAGCTCAACAAAAGCTCTCTCCTGTTCATCTTCCCAACTTCACTCTTGATCTAGCTTTGTCAGCTTTGTCAAGGCTTTGGCAATAGTGCTAAATCCTTGCATATATCGACGATAGAAATTTGCAAGTCCAAGGAAAGCTCGTACCCTACTTACATCTGAGGGTTGTGGAATACGCAAGATTGCCTCCACCCGTGGCTCTCATGGTATGACCCAAATACTCTACTTGCTCATGAAAGAACTTGCACTTTCCAGGATACAACTTGAGGCCATGAGCAATCAGTCGCTTAAATATCTCCTGCAAATGTATCTCATGCTTCCTCACTGTAGTACTATACACTAGAATATCATCAATGTAGGCTCAGTCACAATCAAGTCCGGCTAGGATCCTATCCATCACTTTTTGGAACTCAGCAGGTGCATTCTTCAACCCAAATGGTAAGAACTTCCACTTATATAACACATCCTTGCCATGCGAATCAATTGCCCAAAAGGCTGTATTGGCCTTATCCTCATCTCGAATCCGAAACTGATGATATCATGCTCGTAAATTCAATGTACTGAAAATCTTTGCATGCCCAACTGCATCAAAGATCTCCTCAGGTGTAGGCATAGCATATCGATCAGATTTTGTCTGTCGATTGATAGATCGGTAGTCACCACACATGTGTCTATCTGTATAATTGCCATGTCGATTGATAGATCGGTAGTCACCACACATGCGTCTATCTGTATAATTGCCATGAATATCCTTCTTGACTGACATCACCACAACAGAGGCATACTCTCCATATGATATCTCCGCTAATCCAGCCTCAAGAAGGTCTTGACACCTACTTTGGATCAGATCTCTCTCCATATCACTGTATCAATAGGGACGACGGAAGATTGATGCATATGTTGTCAAGTCAATCCGTATGTCAGGTCCTTTCAAACAACCTAAATCCTTCATACTGAAGGCAAAACATTTTCTGAAACTCCTCAGAAACCTCCACACCCTATGTCTTTCTTCTCCTGTCACTTTGGGACCAATCTCAATATCCCAAATCTCCTCTCCATCGACACTAGAGATAGAAGACGTAGTATATGGTTGCTAAATAACAACCTCTTGAGGAGAGAGCTTTTTCTGTTCTCTCATACCAGGCTCCACTATCTCAGTGTGAACAACTCATGCTGATGTAGTTGTAACCTCTTGTGTTGTTTCACCAAGGTCTAAAGTGGTAACCACCGCTTGCTCCGCGGAAAAAACTCTAACGATACTCAAAGACGACCCTACCTCTCTCATCTACCTACTTCACCTCGCAGGTGACTGCAGGTTTTCACCTAGAAGACCCTACCTCTCCTTCTCTAACATCCCCATAAGACAAAGGATGAGATCTAGGACACTTCTCGCCCCCAGTTTTTGCCTCCACCGTCTCGGTAGGCAAAGAGCTTACCAATGATCTTGCAATCATACATGTGGATCGCATGCGTCTCTACTCAACCAATCCAAGGCTCACAATCCATCTCAAACAGTTCAGGTCCATAGCCTGACCCAACACCTGACGTCGTGATGCCTTTGACAATGTAGGTACTGTTGTAGTATCGGTACAAAATCCCATAGCTCGTTCTCTCTCTTTAGCGTTGGGTTCCACCAACCGCTGCAAGCGAGAATCCCATACAAGTCAAGGTCCTCCCTCTCTGTTAGCATGGGAAGCTGGGTAACTCAACAACGTGGGTAATGCAGCACTTGGTTGACTCACAAGGTTCATCACTACCATTGATGATCTGTTAGCATAGACCACTGCCAGGGAGTGTTTACCCACATCCAAAATACTCTCCACTATGAGATGTGAGGGCCTCTCCACTCCGTCATATGCTCGCAATAAAACCTCCCTTGGAAGAAGGTTTGTCCACCATAGACGTGGAACACCATCCACGTCTATGGTGGACAAACCTTCTTCCAAGGAAGATCCTACTCTCGATGCATCCAGCAATACTGCTGGTCCAATCCATGACCGGACTTGATGTGCACTCGTCATCACTCGTGCACGTGGATCACCCAACAAGGAAACATTCTCCAAAATGTATGCCAGAGAATAGGTATGCTGTGACTAGAGAGAACGTAACACACGTAACATCTCCCAAAACATGCAAGAACGTGAATCTTGTAGTCCATGACCATTACCAGCACGTGTGTGTCCCTGACATGGCCATTCAGCAATAACCAAATGTATGGTGCCATGCCGAGCAAGGTCTTGCGTCCCCAACAACAAAATATCTGACGGTAAGGCCTGCTGATATCCTTGAACTGCCAACATTAGTAGAAGATTTGCATATCTCTGCACCAACTGTGCCACATGGCATAGTGAGACGCGCCTTGCAATCTCATCTCGCTCCACATACAAGTATTGATGTACTCGTATGCCAGATTGGAAAATAGCAGCCAAACCTATGCTAATCCCTCCAAACATATCCAACACACATATATCCTCCTCTAGATACTGCGAAGCAATAGGCGTTGTATCTAAAGGTGACAACATAGTGGAAGTGGGAATAACTTCCTTTGTCTCCTCCCTCTCCGGAGCAAAGGACTCACTCCAAGCCTGATGTATGAGCTGATCAGCCATCTGTTGTAGCTGCATACATGAAGTACATAGTGTTCCATCCAACGTGGATGACACTACTCCACTAAGACTTGGCATGATAGCCACATCCTCTCGACCATGACTATCATGAGAATCCATGTTACCCTCCAACAAATCACCAAGCCAAGTAATACAAGTACTGAAGGCTGCAACATAATCCAAACCTCCACTTGGTAAAGGCCTAAAATCGGTAATGAATCGTACAGGTAATCGACTCACTCTGCCCTCGCCAGATTGCCAACCTGGCCGATAAGAGGCGGTCTCCTCCCAATAATCAATGCAAAATCCCATCGAGAATAACACTGCCACACCCACCAATACATCATAGGACTCTGCAAGTGTAACCACAGCACGTGCTCGCGTTGTAGAGCTATCCATGACATGATCCGGTTGCACTTGCACAGTCAACCCCACCCGGGTGATGTATGGTGCTAGGGCATCACTAGAACCTCCAAGAGATGTCTCAATTTGGAATTGACATCTCTCCACATCGGTCTTTCGCAAACCAAGACCAAGCAGTGCATCCTTACCCAACATAAGGGGTTGTGCACCAAAATCCAACAACACACGTTGAGGTCGATAAACCTTTCCAGAAGGTCCGACCAAACAGAATACACCACTTCTGTTATCCAACATCAAAAAAGATGGTGACACCTTGGTACGTTCGTATGCCGGCCTCGCTGATAACTCCATCATTCAAGCGGCAGCAGCTTTCCAAGTTTCACTACTAGTTGTCATGATCCAAGGATGAACACTACTAGTGTTCACACTACTAGAAGTGACCAACACATCCTCTTTGCTTTCGCAAGGTGTGGCTGCCAATCGTAGAACATGGGATGATGACACCTCCAACGCCAATAAATCCTTGGCTGAGAAAACAGGAGAATGAACAAGAGTCTTTTCCGCCCCCAACATTCTTATTTGATGCTACCTCGGGCGATGTTGATGCATTTGGTCCTTACTTGCTCCATCTCCAAGTACATCCACATTGGCTTGCACCCTCATCTCTCCAATAGGTCATCTAGGAGCCATGGATGAGGTGTTCAATGCCTCAGACAATGTGAAAGACTTAGAAGTCTAACCTGTCGGCTAGCCTCCCCTCTTTGTGGATCCAACTCCACATACGCTCCTCTAGACTCAGTAGTATGTGTTGCACTACGAGTCACAACAACTGCACATGGTTGTGCCGCTACGCACATGTACTTCACAACATCTCCATCATATGATGTAGAGGCACTAGCTCCAGAATCTCATCTTTGTTGGGCTATAGCCATACTTGCTATCTTCTGCTCCAACTGCTCCAATCGAGATGCCATATTCACTTCATGACTAGCCTCATAGGCTAACACTTGAGTAGGGGCTAGTCCTCTACCACCACCCCTACCACCTTGAACTCCTCGTCCTCTTCCAGGAATTGCCATGACAACTCTTATTGATCATAATTCTGGATGGAGATCAAAACATCGATCCATCATGTGACCATGTATGTGACAATGCTCACATGATTTTGCTCCAACAAGATCCATCCTTTGACCTTGAAGGCAATCCTTCTTGTGATGAGGTCCACCACATGTCCAACACACCATCCCAACAATTGATTGTTGACCTGAAAAGGATGGCAATGGTCTGGATGCTGCACCTTCACCACTCTATCCAGATGGTCGAGACTATCCCACATGTCTACCACTCGAGGGTTGTGTTGTAGATTGGTAACGTGAAGAAGTTGATGAAGATGGTGAATCCTTGATGAACCCATCAGTCACCACCCTCTCTTCTTGCATGTTGAGCTCAATACGCTCAGCAAGACAAAACACAATGGCCAACATAGGTGATGTCTCTTGTAGTAAGGTAGCAACTCTCACTCTATGTCTCAACTCCCTATCCAATATTGGACAGCTTGTGCCTCTGTCACCCCATGGGTAACACTGATCAACTGATGCATTCGGGTATACGCCTCTCGAAGACTCTGCCCAGTCTTCCGTTGAAACTCTTGCAAGCCTCGTAGCTTGTTAGTTCTCACCCCTTGGTAGTCTCTCCTCAACCGTGCGAAGAACTCTAGAATAGGGTTAAAGGTTGGGACCTCTGAACTCTTCCCAACTCTACTAGCTCCAACCGTATCATCAGTGCCACGTACAGAGGATGAACTCGCACCTCCAAACACTGTACCCGAAGTAATAGAGATGTAGTTTGGAGACCAGATATGTCTCCGGAACTCTATCTCCTCAAGGTGTTCACGCCGGAACTCATGATAATCATCCATCGGCGGACCCTCCAAATGCTGGAATAATCCCTTCCAAGCCATAAACGGACTGAACAACGTAGAGTTGCGCATCCGCTATAAATCACACCATGAGTCAAACTCATAGATGAAGTCATCCAACTCAATAGTGCCAATTGTATCCGAATATCGTCTAGGACCCTTGGTGGCCCCATAGATATCGTCCATGTCCCACAACAACGGTGTGGATACACACTCCAAGATATCACCAAGCTCAGCTCCGTCACTCTCTAAAACCAAATCAAAGTCTTCTGTGAACCTCAAAGGTCAAGGTTGGTACTGCACTCCACTATGGGTGCACCCCAATAACCCGAGCAGTCTATGTTCCGGAACCTCCAGAGAACTCCATTATGACACTAATGTATCACCTCCAAAACCGTACAAAAACAGGCCCCCAACTGTAACCAGAAACAACAACTAGAACCAGAAATCGCAACAGAAGGTACCCGAGGCACCACAAGGTGCTAACACAAGGGTAACCTGAAACTTGCCATCACCACAGGCACTCACCCCGTCTACAGGTCCGCAAGTCCTGTCTCACTGGGGAGAAACATGGAAAGTCTGACTAGTCCGTAAATCCAGCCTCATTATCGACAACACACAAGAGCTCCAACACTCCAAACAACAAAGCACCAACACAAACAAATGTGGTGCACAAATAGGAAGCAGAGATGGAGGTATATCAATCACAAGAAACATAAAGCACAATACTCCATCTCAAAAACATCCATCAAAGGGGTCAAACCAACCCAACCCGAACTGACATAGCCTCATAAGGGCATTTAAAAACACAAAAACTCGATTTTGGAGGTCTTCAGCTCTCCATATCTATAAATTGACACTGGTAATCCAATTGTATAAAGCATTGCCTTTTTCAATTTGCTACCTAACGCAATTTTTTTTCCGCAAACGAACACAGTTTGAAACTTCTGCGGGACTATGAAAATCTTCAACTTCAATTTCAGACCCCTAAACCTCAAACTTTCGCAATTCTAACACTGCCAGCCTTGGTCCCGATATCTCTACCCTCACGAGATAAACTTTACATCTTCTATCATCCTACCAAATTTCAGATCAAACCGACATTATATGATAATTCGATAGCTTGCTGCTCCTATTTTCGACCCGAAAACTTCGAAACACCAAATCTTGAACATCGAGCACTTCTATCCGAAATATTTTTTGGCCAATCTCAAATTAATGCTCCAAGACAACTATAAGCATCGACCCACTTTGTCATTTTCCAGCGGCGCTTCCGCCCTTGAAAATTCCAGATTCGGATTTACACTAAAACAAAAAATACAGAAATTTGAAATCGATAAGATCACCCTCAAATCAACTCTACTTCTAGATCACCACCATGGCCTGCACTCCGGCAATGCCATGCACACTCAACAACCAACGGATCGAAGCTACCATCGATCCACACTCACCAAAACACTTTCAACGCTCCAAGAACTCTCAGTTCTCACCATAGAATCCAATTTGAGCTTTTGAAGTAATCTTTTCTACTCTCAAAACATCCACAAGGATACTCCGCTCATAACCATAGCATAAAAGAGAGATTACAGTCAAGCCAAACCCACTTTGTGCTTCAAATACTCCAGGTTCCCGCACTAGCTACTATCCACCATAGCCACACTCTCAAAGGTTCAACTTCGAAAACTGCCCTCCAAGGAGCCCTAATTTGAACCCTATCCCTTGAGCCCTAGGACCCCTAACGGCGCTGTCAACCCTAACGGCAGTTCTAGTGCGAACGGCGCTAACTGCACAACCGGCTCTAACTGATGTATCTGCTCCTGCATACGTGCACCTACCTAAATAGAGATGCCACTACATAAGTCGTTACAGTCTACCTTCCCATATGAACCGTCGATCTCTTTGTAAATCAAGATCCCGATCCTTTGCACTCAAAGTGCCCACTAAAGCAACTGTATGAATATACTCCAACACCAATAACCATAGCATTAAAGAGAGATTAGGGTTGAGCCAAACCTTCTTTGAGCTTCAAGGGTCATCCCTTGAAGCTCAAAGAAGGTGCACTACGTTACTGCACTATCTAATTTGGCTAGGTTAGAACATTAGCTTGGAAAATTACACTCCATTGGAACTCTATCCCTTGCGTCAAGCTCTCCCAACGGCGCTATCGGTCCTAATTGCACATCCAATACGAACAGCGTTAAGTGCACTATCGATACCTAACTAGGGATTCTGCTACATCGGTTGTGGCAAATGATATATGTGAAATATAAATAGTTTGAATTCCTTGATTTTAAAACTCATCATTTTCCCACTAAGCATGACTTCTCTATGAAATTTTGACCCACCTAAAGCTTATCTTCTACATAGTTTACAAGAAATGGCAAACTCTAAAAACCCATTGAGTCAAAAGTTAAAAAACCTAAGAAAAAAAATCCAAGGTCAATATTAATAATGAAAATTTTATTTTTGCTAAATCCATAACATTTTTCTTGTAATGAGGTTCAAGTCATGGAACCAAAAACGCAACCCAACATGGTTTCTTCATGAGGGTTTTTTGCTAAGCGGCCTTAATGGATTTCACCACGACATTACAAGAGGAGTTGATAAACCTATCATATGTATAAAACTAAGTTCATTTTAAAATTTGAGGACATTTTTTAAAGGCTTACAACAAGAAATGTTATCTTGTGTTATGGATCTTAAGATGTAAGGTATAACCTTATGTCTTTCTTGTCATAATCTTTCTCTTTCATTTCTCTCTCAATCTATGTCACTCTTCAAACATCAAAACTCTATCCAACTCTATCATGTTGATTAAGGTACTCAAGACGATACAATATAATTGTAAGAAGTAAAATGGTTGATGAGAGTTGTTTCAAGCCCCTCTTTACATAATAATTTCAAATGTACAATACCATAATAATGTAGCTATAAGCTTTGACCTCTTTAATTAGAAAAATATAGTTTCAAAGAGAAAATCATATTTTTCTTTGAAACTTTTCTTTTTCTTTCTTTGAATCACATAACTTGAAATGTAGTTTTAAATGAAGGATTGAATTATATGTGACGTCTATTACTATCTAACTCTTATTCAAATCTAAATTATCTCTTGAGTGTCATGTTTAACTTCTTTACCAAGTTCAAATGATCTTGGAAGTAAAAGCAAAAAATTCAACACCTCAAATCTTGCTTATCAACTTATTGCAATCACTTTGGATCACCTCATTTTGTTTTCATGATGAATAGAAAGTATTTGTTAGGGGCTTGCAATGACCATTGAACCATGAAAAATGAACAGAGGTTGTTGTTGATGTAGGTGATGGATGGGAGAGATGGAATAAAATCAAAAGTTTTTTTTCTCAATTTATTTTTTCTTTTAAACTTATCAAGCTATTGTACATTGAGAGCAAAAGGTTAACACTATATTTTCGTTTATCATTTTAGTTTCAACTTCACGAGTTCTTGAGATCTGGTTTCTCATCAATGATGATATATACAACATCTGGTACATCTAGATATATACATATATCTGGTATCATTGGTATCATTTCAACAACACTGAGATTGCATTGGTTGAATCTATTTTGAGTGAGTTGTGATGTTCCAAGTGCGGCTGATTGAGGGGGTGGGAAACTTTGTGATCCAAACTTTCGTTGATTGTTGCGAGTAATTTATGGATTGGTTTGTTGTGTTTTTAGTATCATTGGAAAGAATGTCTCAAGGCGCTTCCAATGATACTCAGATTGCATTGTATGAAGCTGTTTTGAGAGGATTGTGAGTTTTCTTATTTCTAGTGTCATTGGAAGTCTTGCGAGGCACCCAATTACGGATTTGGAGCTTATGGAGTAGTAGATCTCCCTAGGGTTCCATCCTTTGGAACTGAAATTTTGCTGCGAAAATGGATGTGGTATGGACAAGCTACAGTGCAATTTTTGGCTTCATGTGACGTGTTTTTAGACATGAACCCCCCCCAAAAAAAATCTTCATACAAGTTAAACTTGATGTAAGATGCCAAACATCTTACACCAAGTTTAACTTTAGAAGCTCGGTAAAAGAAAAGAAGCTTCCTTATGAGCTCCACTCATAACCCTAGCATAAAAGAGAGATTAGAGTCTACCCAAACTCACTTTGAGCTTCAAGCAATCAAGGTCCATGCACTAGCTAATGTGTCTAGGTTGAAACATTAGCTTCAAAAATTACACTCAATTGGAACTCTATCCCTTGCACCTAGGTCTCCTAATGGCGCTATCTGTGCTAATTGTACATCCAGTGCGAACGGTTGAAATTGCACTACAAGTTCTAACTACTATATATGCTCATGACTGCCTACCTAACTAGAGATTCTTCATATGAGAAATACAAATAATTTGAACTCATTGATTTTAAAACTCTTAATTTTGCTCACTCGTTCATTTTTTCATGAAGAATTTTTCAATTTGGTGTGAACCGATCCCGTACAAAGATTCAAACTCCTTTTTTTAAGAGACTTGTTGACAACGATTGTGGCCATAAAACTCTGTATTCAATAAAGTTTCAGGAGGCATCACGACCCGCCATAGAATTCTATCCCGTCTATGTCTTAGGTTTTTGTTTACAGTAGACTATAAGCAATTATGATGGTATTATATGCACATTTGCTAATGGACTTTTTTTTTTGTTTTTTTAAGTGAAGGACAAGTAAAATAACAAAAAGGATGGGAAGACCTCATGTACTCACTTGATCATTCATTTTGATATATTGTCATGGTATCAAAGCAGTTGAATAAGATCTATGGTGATTATAAGTCAAAGTGTCTTAAAAATAAAATAAAAATTATAAGTCAATAGGACTTTGTGATAAAAATGAACGCGGGTGAGATAAAACTTGCATGCATATCAATAAAATTTAACCTGCATATTTTGAACCTCCGTACTCTTCGTATATCGCGTATCATTGTTGTTTACACCAAAATATACACTAATTATGTAGCATTTAGACACGATAGGTTTTATTGTAATAATGGTGCATTCAAAAACTATGCAGTGCATATTACCCAAGTGCTTGTACCTCAGGGCCTTGCAAAGTGAATCTGACGATCACTGTACTAATATTGTATTGCACGGTGCAGAAGGTAGCTCAATGATCTGGAAACAGCTTCTTTCAGTCATGTGAGACACTCTATGATTGACTTGAATTCAGTCTACGGGATGAAGCTGGTGAAAATGTTCGTAAATTTCTGGACTGTCCACTGTCGAATCCTGTCCTTTCCGTCTGTATTTTAACTCGAGGAACAGATAGCTAAGAGATAGCATTCATTCAAATCTATTTCGCAACTTCGCGCTGTAGGTCGTCCAACTTGATGCCATGGAGAAGTTAATCTCGAACACTCATTTGGATGTCGCCTTTTGCACGCAGCGTATTTCTACTGTCACACTTGATGCAAGTAACTCATTTGAGCTTGTAAATGCTCATTTTTTGGTGGCCGGACGCTCCCGACAAGAGGGAAGGCAGAAGCTAAAGGTGTGAGAAGAATTTTGAGGGTATGGCGGATAGCGTGCGGAGACAATTAAGAGATGGGGTTATCGAAGGAGAGCAAGTTCCTGTTGTTTATCTACAGGATTCGTTGGAGACAACTGCGGGTGCACACATATTCAAACATTTTTTGACTGGCATGTGTGAGAACGTATCAAGAGGCCGAGCTCAAGCCAAGTGAGCTTTCTTTTTTTCAGTCCTTTCTCCATGGCGCAGCTCAATCGCATACAGCACTTAAACAGCTTAGTGCAAAGATACCTATTGCGGTTTTCATATTGTATGTTAGTGTGATCATTCTGTCAGCTGTTCAGATTCGTCCCCGCTACCTCGGTTTTAAACTCATGGCAGTCCACCACCTATTGCAGGGGTATAGTCACAGTGGCGATGGAACGGCCTTTTGGGTTCTTCAACGATGTATACACGTTTCGCAACAATGATTCATCATCTGTAGACTGGTCAGAAAACCTCGCTCTTTACCACAGATTGTGCATATGAGTTTAACGTCCTGCGACCAGATTTAGATTGGAGCTCTAGAAGTTACGCAAGTTTCAGGGGTTGAATGTGGCTTGTTTTATGTACAAGGTTTCAGGTCCTCGACTGCTACAGTGATCCACTAGGATGGGATAACTCCGCCGAAGGTGGAGTTGATTTTACACCTCTTCATCCATCAGCATGCTGCCAGGACATTCGCGATCTACAGGTCCTCACATCGTTGGTTGTACAGCGCGGTATAGGTGCGCATTGTAGCGTCCTTACCCATGATAGATCCTTTTGTGGTTCCATAGCCTGAGATTGGACTGTTATTGTAAGTTCCTCGTTTCTTAGATTGATATTGAACATGAAAATGAGTGATTATAAATGATGTCTTTGCAGCATCACTTGGTCACCGAACATCCGAAAGATTTGCAATATTATTTGATTCTGTGAGTACTCTTTCATACTCTTTCATACTCTGCTTGGTGTCCTCACTTTTGGGTCCGTGCACATTAGTCGAGAACGCTCCAAGGTAAGTTTGGAAGTCTGTGACCAACACAGCCTAGTGACTGAGTTGAATGGGACATAGATCAAGCCTGAGAGATTCGATACACGGGATCATTCGACTTGTGGGATTTTTAGATGTATGAGGTCCAAGGTAGTGTACCAGGCCCAAATGGCCTTCGCGGGGCACGGGGCCTGCAGGAGTGGGTAATAAACGCGTACCCGGCCAAGAATGCACAGTTTGCAGATTTGGTACAGTGTGGAGTATGCCTTCATGTTCCTTCTCATGGAGAGCAGAATCTCAGAAGAACATTGTTATTGCTTTTTAAAACAAAATAAAATTACAGAGGCTGAGGGAGCCGCTGACCTTTTGAATGCTCCGCCGTCTTTGACGGTGTAGAGACCGATCTTTTCCCTGCATGAAATAGTTTCATATGAAACAATTTTAATACTCTGTTATGTTATCGAAAAGCGATCAAAATTTGCACGTTGAGCGTTATGGTTCAAAAGTCTTTGAGCTCCAGTATCCATTTTGCAAGCAGGTCCACGGGCTGGTTACGGTCTGTGCGATGATATCAAAGTTTGGAATGTGCTCGCAAGCATGTAGTAAATGGAATTAGTAATGGCGCTCGGTAATGTTTTATGAGAAAAGGGTCTCAGTTTTTGGACTCTTCGCATTATTTTTCTGAAATTGAGGGCGAGCTCACCAGGATATGCATTATTTTCTGAATTTTGCGTGGAAAAGAGGTATGTGACAGCAGATTTCTATCTCACACAGCTTAAATTATGAGTCCGTTTTAAACCTGAATCGGACAGTTTTCATAGTCCCGAGAGTGCATAGTAGTGGTTAGTCAGTAGCAGGATGCACTGAGATGACGTCCGACCTTCGTGTTATTAAGCTAGTTTCAATGGGTTGGATTCACCTTGTGAGTAGTGAGGAGTTTTATTTTTCGCTGCAGAGTAGTGTGAGCCAGGAGCACTGTCCTGGTTTTGTGGGACAGAGGTTTGGTGGAGGATTCTCCTCTCCCACTCATTTTCTAGGCAGTGGGTACTTGTCTTACCACCTTTCAGTCTAACTTCTTTTGGTTTCGTCGCTTGGTCACAATTGGAGCCGGTAAACTGAATTGCGTGTGGAGGTTTCGTGATAGTCTGGACGACTTTATGCTTGCGAATATAGCTGTGTTTTATGAAATTTGTATCTACGGCACTAAATTGTTTTGAACGTTTGCCCTGCAAGTGTGCAGGTAAGTACCTTCTTGAGATTTCATACTTTACCAGTGTTGATGAACTTCCTCAACGGGCTACGCTCTCATGGTAGGCTATGCAGCTGTAACTTCCTGACCTTCTGTTGGTGGAAGTATCAGGAACAAACGCCTTTTGTACTTAATAATTTGGACTAGTTTTAGGGTGGGAAGCAGTTTTTTATAAAGTGTTTTTTATAACATGATGTTAAAAGTCCTAGTCTCACGTGATGAGCTTGTTTTCTGTGTTTTTTTTCCTTTTATACCCTTTGGGTCTTCTGGTCTTCGTCATCACTATGTACCATTCATCCTCGACTAAGTCTTGGTGTTGCGGTTGATGGTTAAATTTATGTTGGCTTATCTTTTGCAGAATGTGTGTCTGCCCTTCTCTTCTTGGTTCACGGCGACTTACACGAAGTCAGAGACTTATCCACATTTGAATACTTCGCATCAACTGTAATTTATGTGACTCCTGTCTCCGAGGTGCGTATTGAGGGTAGTGAGTACAACTGTCAAGACGGAGGTAGTGTACGAATCAGGCAAAAGCGCAGGAATGGCAGAGTTCGTGAACAGGTTGAGGGATTCCGCCTAGGTCCTTCTCTTGTTACTTTTGCTCCTGTGGAGAAGCTCTTTACTCCATTCCAAAGTGGGAAAAGTACTGCACCCAAGGTGTGTTAACTGTGTACGCTTGGTTCCGAATGGCATTCGAGATTACTTCTTCGTAATATGGAGTCATTACTTGTCTCCTGTTAGGATATGGATGTACATAGTACCCTGGAGCGTTAGGGTGAAAACGGAGAAATAGTGCTGTTAAACAGGAGATATGAAATTTTTGATCTGCATGAGTAGAAGACGTACCTACTCCCAATCACATGTGTGGCAGGTTCAGTTCAATCTTGAATTGACAGAAAAAGAGCGTGAAGATCGTGCGAATGTGATTCTGCCTTTCGAACATCAAGGTACTGAAGTCTGGGCAGGTTCATTGTTGTGACTCCAAAAATCTGCATTGTGTTGAAAAAATAATAAGGGTAAATATTTTATCACTATAGTTTCCGTACTTCTGGCTGCCATAAAACCCTCGGTAACTTCCTAGCTTACGTGTAAGGAGGTAAGCGATTAAGAGCAATAAGACGGTTCTTATTTCTCGGATTTCGAGTACGTTTGCCGAAATGTTAGTCTCAACTTGTAGTCCTTGAGCAGGTGGTCTTACCTCTATGTCGTTAAAGTCAAATCACCTAGGTCTCTTTAAGATGATGCTCACGAAATACATTGTGGTCTAAAATTCTGTTTCCTCGCAGGTAATGGTTCCGAAGTTGAAATATACGATGGCAGGGAGGGTTCAAAGCTGGCCAGCCGGCTTTTGGTAGATAAGAGCACCAAGCCCAAAAGTTCGCAGTGTACGAACTATGATGTGTCCGTTGACACCAAGACTTACGGAGAAATCCATTATATTCGAGATTCGGATGATGAGTTGCCCGACTCTGACGAAGACCCAGATGACGATCTAGACGTTTAGTTTTGAGATTGGGCCTCGTCGTTCACACGTGAAAATCATTCTTGTATATAAAGTTTAAGCGGATATTTGTAACTTACTGATTGGATATCGGATTGAGAGGTTGAATCGCAACAAATGCTAGCTTCAGGTTTATATGAGAGTGCCAGTTGGAAGTTACCCTGACGTCTTTGAGTTTACCAGTCGAAACTGATAGCGTGACCCGGGGGTCACGCTATCTGTTTCTACAAACTACAGAAATGGTTCAAACACTGGTTTGAACAATTTCTGGAGCCAAAAACCCCGCGTTGGTTCAAGTCATCGAGGCACTCTCATGGTGGTGGTACCATACTTGAACGTTGTAATTTCCATGGACTTCGTGATGTGTGTAAAGATATGGTAATCTTGAAATTTTAAGAATTTTATTTTACTTAAGATTCACAACTAATGCTTAAAATATACCTCTTAAGACATCTTACTAGATAATGATGGTGCACGGAAAAGAGCAAATTCAAAAACTTTTAGATCAAAAAGGTTACCCAAACTGCAAACTCAAAGATTTCAAAAATTTAAAACTTTCGAGTAACTAATATCTTAAATTGATACAGCACAATGATGAAATAAATGTAACATATGGTTTTCTTTTCAATTCTTGTACATTAATTTTATTTACACACGTTTTAAGGTTCTAAGGATATGTAGCAAACCTACAGGACCCAAAACTCAAAATGTTAAAAATCAATATAAAATCATAGAGTTTAGGAAACATCTCAAATAAATAATAAAAATTATTAAATGATGTGTAAAAACACATCATTTTCTATCATGGTATAAAAAAACTTCTAATAGATACATGATCTTAACATCCATATGATTCAAATCATAAAGTTTACATAATGGCTTAATCATATGAATCCTCAATCATACTTCTTTCATGTCTAGTCAACCAGAGCTGATCTGATGTTGAAAAATTGAATGTCAAAGATATGTTGATCGATGATTTTGAAGATATTATGCTCACAATACATCAACATTTTGTTGATAATAAAAGAAATTTTGTTCCAAGATGGAAACAAACATCATGTAAGACCTTCAAAGAGAGATGGATAGATACTTAAAAATCATGCTCCAATGTGTGTGATATTTTATAACTTTATAAGAGCTTGGCAAGAAAGCTCTTATAAAGTATCTTTACCTCTCCTTGCACTCCGATTTTCAAAATGAGCTTTATGATCAACCGGCGTCGGGAGGTTTGGTCGTGAGATCGGATACCGTCCAGTGGGCAGAAGACGAGGTTTCTGTATTAGATTGAATGGTTCACATTCATTTAGTACACTACGTTTCCCAGACGGGTTTGCTCTGGGTTTATCTCCAGGTGGAGAACGTCTTTGAGGAACCGGGCATTATGAAATACAATATCAAAATGTCAAAACACAATAGTGGAACACAATATAATAGTTCTATGTATAATGATATTTATTTTGTAGATTGAGGATGAGTGATGTATGTATAAATATGTACGTCACTCATACTCAATTTGATCCAAATTGCAAAAACTACACATAACTTTATAAGAGCTTGACATAGGAAGATTGGCATTTTAACACACAATCAATGTAGCAAACACATCCACCATTCCCTTCCGGATGTATAAGGTAACGCCTTATATAGTCGGATTACTAATGTTACATTATCGATCTAAAGAGCAGAAGGCCTCCGAAACTTAGTTTTAGTGTTTTTAAGTGTCCTCATAAGGCTATGTCAGTCCTAGTTGGGTTGGTTTGACCCTTTTGATGGATATTTTTAAGATGGAATATTGTTATTTATATTTCTTGTGATTGATATACGTCCATCTTGGCTTCCTATTCGTGCACCACATTTGTTTGTGTTGGTGCTTTGCTCTTTGGAATATTAGTGTTTCTATGTGTTACCGATAATGAGGGTGGATTTGCGGACTAATTAGACTATCCATGTTTCTTCTCATGAGTGCCTATGGTAATGATAGGTTTCAGGTTGCCCTTGTGTTAGCATCTTGTGGTGTCTTGAGTACCTTCTGTTGCGGTTTCTTGTTCCAGTTGGTGACCTTTGTTGTACAATTATGGAGTTGATACATTGGTGTCACAGTGCAGTTCTCTAGAGATTTCGGAGGAGAAACTGCTCAGGTTAGCATTGGGTGCACACGTAGCGGAATTCGGTACCAACCTTGGCCTTTGAGGTTCACAAAAGATTATGGTTTGATAAAAGATAGTGATGGAGCTAAGCTTGGTGATATCTTGGAGTGTGTACCCACACTGTTGTTGTGGAACATGGACGATATCTATGGGGCCACCAAGGGTCCTGGACAATATTAAGGAACTGTTGGTACCATTGAGTTGGATGACTTCATACATGAGTTTGACTCATGGAGTTATTTACCACAAATGCGCAACTCTATGTTGTTTAGTCCGGTTATGGCTTGGAAGGGATTATTTCAACATTTGGAGGGTCTGCCGATGGATGATTATCATGAGTTTTGGAGGAGATTGAGTTATGAAGATAATATTGATCTCCAAACTACATCTCTATTACTTTGGGTACAGTGTTTGGTGGTTCAAGTTCATCCTCTATACTTGGCACTGATGATACACTTAGAGCTAATCGAGTTCGGAAGAGTTCAAAGGTCCCAACCTTTAATCATATTCTAAAGTTCTTTGAATGGTTGAGAAGAAACTACTAAGGGGTGAGAACAAACAAGCTACGAGGCTTGCAAGAGTTTCAACGGAAGACTGGGAAAAGTCTTCAATAGATGTATACTTGAATGCTTCGGTTGATCAATGTTATCCATAGGGTGAAAGAGGCACAATCTATCAAATATTAGTATGTGATATTGGACACGAAGTTGGGTTTTTAGAGTTTGCCATTTCTTGTAAACTATGTAGAAGATAAGCTTTAGGTGGGTCAAAATTTCATAGAGAAGGCATGCTTAGTGGGAAAATGATGAGTTTTAAAATCAAGGAATTCAAACTATTTATATTTCACACATATCATTTGCCACAACCGATGTAGCAGAATCCCTAGTTAGGTATAGATAGTGCACTTAACGTTGTTCGTATTGGATGTGCAATTAGGACCGATAGCGCCGTTGGGAGAGCTTGGCGCAAGGGATAGAGTTCCAATGGAGTGTAATTTTTCAAGCTAATGTTCCAACCTAGCCACATTAGATAGTGCAGTAACCTAGTGCACCTTTTTTTGAGCTTCAAGGATGACCCTTGAAGCTCAAAGAAGGTTTGGCTCAACCCTAATCTCTCCTTTATGCTATGGTTATGAGAGGAGCTCGGTAAGCGAAGCTTCTCTTCTCTTACCGAGATTCTAAAGGGTACCCTATACTCCTTGCTGAATCATGATTCATCAAGGAGTGAAGGGTAAAGTGTTTGGCACCTTACACCTTACACCTTGTAGGAAGATTTTTTTCAACCTTCTAAGTATCCTCCCATGCTTCCTTGTTGATACTAGGTCCCCAAACTTGAACTCCATAAAGCAACACTAGCATCACTAAGCTCATGAACAGAAACTTCCTCTGGTCCCATCCAACAAGATGTGCCAACGTCTACCGTGGTTCAAAAAAAGATTAGAAAGCAACGTAACCTCCTCTCAGTGCAATACATACATATAGTTAGAGAACTCTATGCCCAAATACTTGTAGCTCTTGACCTATGAATGAAAAAAGAGTGAGCATCTTTTGTACCCACAACCATCACCTTGGATCTATGAAAGTTCACATTCATTTGAGTACATAGATAGGGAAGGGGCTCTTTTAAGCAATTCTCCAAGTTGCACTCATGCACCGCCCGCCACCCACAACTTCAGTAACACATATCTCTACATCAACTTGGAGAGAGGGGTACTATCTAGCATTGGAAGTTGGAGAGGAGATAAAGCCAAAGAAAAGAGCAAAGGTGTTCAAAGATCAAATTCTGGTTATAAATCACATATTTCAAAATGAGATATGGACGTGGAGTCATTAGAGGAAGAGAGAACATAGTCCACAATGATAATTGTTGCCACATGTAGAGGAGTATGTATTCCGCTTGGTGTTGGGATTACTAAACATAAGTACCATTTGGAATCTTTAGACTACAAGTCACACCAAAAGTCAAGAAATGGTCTTTCATGTCATTTGCATACATGTCTACTGAAGAAAGGGACCAAGCACGATCAACAATCTCTTCTAACGTGGGTTGCAGTTCAAGAGGCTGAAACTCATGGAATTGGCAAGTGAGAGTCCTAGCATTGAAGTCTCCAATCACAAAGACTCTACATTTCTCTCATTTCTACCGATTGATGTGTTGATACATTTCCGAGAGAAACGTATCAACACATCAATCGCCATGCTATGGAAAGGTTGGCTTTCATAACATTCTTTGGTGAGGAAGATTGGCACTTTTAACACGCAAGCAATGTAGCAAGCACATCCACGATCATCCCCATCAACTAAAAATTGGCTGAAAAGCCACCCACATCACAAGCAACCAACTCAACAAGTTGGAGCAGTTCTGACCTGACGTAAGTGGCAATCCCTCCAATGTTGTTTCTGCTTATTCCATGTAAAACCATCCAAGTCACACACATTGTTTCCCTTCATGCTCCCATGTGCCACCAAGTTGACCAGATCTACTTTATGCCAAGTTGGAGGAGCACTTGTGTGCTTTTGTCTTTGTAAGCCCATGAATGTTCCACATCAAGATTTTGAGGGCCACGGATTGCTATTTTGAAGTTTCACGTCTTTTTTGAGTGATGACAACACACCCATCTCTTAAGAAACCAAAGAACCCTCTTTCTTGAGCTTCCTTGACCTTGTTCAGCTCCTTGCATCTTGCTTTTGCTTGTAGGGTTGTGAGATCAGGGTCTTATCAGATCTTCCTTCCTTTGAGAATAGCCTTGTGCAAACAAGGCTAGTGGCCAAGGTAGTACGTGGCAGAGCATCTTTCTTTCCAATGCGATAAGCTTGGACCAATTCAGGTTTGTGCACATGGATAGGATCAGCAAAGAAGGAAGTAGCACGTGGCTTGATGTCCTCATTCCCCAACTTTGGCAAAACCTGAAATGCGTACATTCTTCACTCTTGCAAGCTGGTTGGCCTTCTCACTCTATTGCTCTTTCCAAGAGCAATAGAGCAATAAACTTGAGCTTCATCAACATACGATTTAATCTTTAATTCAAGCTCCTTGAAACCATTGTTGACCACATCTGACTTTTCTTGGACAGAAGTAGAAAGAGTGGAAGAAACATACCCAATAGTAGACTTGAGCTCTTGCAATATAGTACAATGATGGATAGATAGTAGCTATGATTTCATGTCTAAGACCTCTCCTTTGACGGATGCAACCTCAGTCATGACTGAATGCATACATGTTGTCATGGAACCCAAAATGTGCATGAGTTAGTTCATAGCCTCCTTGGTATTCCTTTGGATTTCTGCAACCCTCCTTTGTTTCTCAAGTATTTCACCAATTTCCAAGGCAGATTTAGAATCACCCCATTGTAAAGCTCTAAGAAGCGGGGGCGGGGGCCGTTCATGTCTAAAAAACACGTCACATGAAGCCAAGAATTGCACTGTAGCTTGTCCATACCACGTCCATTTCCGCAGCAAAATTTCAGTTCCAAAGGATGGAACCCTAGGGAGATCTACTACTCCATGAGCTCCAAATCCGTAATTGGGTGTCTCGCAAGACTTCCAATGACACTAGAAATAAGAAAACTCACAATCCTCTCAAAACAGCTTCATACAATGCAATCTGGGTATCATTGGAAGCGCCTTGAGACATTCTTTCCAATGATACAAAAAACGCAACAAACCAATCCATAAATTACTCGCAACAATCAACGAAAGTTTTGGATCACAAAGTTTCCCACCCCCTCAAGCAGCCGCACTTGGAACGTCACAACTCACTCAAAATACATTCAACCAATGCAATCTCAGTGTTGTTGAAATGATACCATATATATGACAAGATGTTGTATATATCATCATTAAGAAACCATGTTGGGTTGCGTGCTTTTTTGGTTCCATGACTTGAACCTCATTACAAGAAAAATGTTATGGATTTAGCAAAAATAAAATGTTCATTATTAATGTTGACCTTGGATTTGTTTTTTTTTCTTAGGCTTTTTAACTTTTGACTCTATGGGTTTTTAGAGTTTGCCATTTCTTGTAAAGTATGTAGAAGATAAGCTTTTAGGTGGGTCAAAATTTCATAGAGAAGGCATGCTTAGTGGGAAAATGATGAGTTTTAAAATCAAGGAATTCAAACTATTTATATTTCACACATATCATTTGCCACAACCGATGTAGCAGAATCCCTAGTTAGGTATAGATAGTGCACTTAACGTTGTTCGTATTGGATGTGCAATTAGGACCGATAGCGCCGTTGGGAGAGCTTGGCGCAAGGGATAGAGTTCCAATGGAGTGTAATTTTCCAAGCTAATGTTCCAACCTAGCCACATTAGATAGTGCAGTAACCTAGTGCATTTTTTCTTTGAGCTTCAAGGATGACCCTTGAAGCTCAAAGAAGGTTTGGCTCAACCCTAATCTCTCCTTTATGCTATGGTTATGAGAGGAGCTCGGTAAGCGAAGCTTCTCTTCTCTTACCGAGATTCTAAAGGGTACCCTATACTCCTTGCTGAATCATGATTCATCAAGGAGTGAAGGGTAAAGTGTTTGGCACCTTACACCTTACACCTTGTAGGAAGATTTTTTCAACCTTCTAAGTATCCTCCCATGCTTCCTTGTTGATACTAGGTCCCCAAACTTGAACTCCATAAAGCAACACTAGCATCACTAAGCTCATGAACAGAAACTTCCTCTGGTCCCATCCAACAAGATGTGCCAACGTCTACCGTGGTTCAAAAAAGATTAGAAAGCAACGTAACCTCCTCTCAGTGCAATACATACATATAGTTAGAGAACTCTATGCCCAAATACTTGTAGCTCTTGACCTATGAATGAAAAAAAGAGTGAGCATCTTTTGTACCCACAACCATCACCTTGGATCTATGAAAGTTCACATTCATTTGAGTACATAGATAGGGAAGGGGCTCTTTTAAGCAATTCTCCAAGTTGCACTCATGCACCGCCCGCCACCCACAACTTCAGTAACACATATCTCTACATCAACTTGGAGAGAGGGTACTATCTAGCATTGGAAGTTGGAGAGGAGATAAAGCCAAAGAAAAGAGCAAAGGTGTTCAAAGATCAAATTCTGGTTATAAATCACATATTTCAAAATGAGATATGGACGTGGAGTCATTAGAGGAAGAGAGAACATAGTCCACAATGATAATTGTTGCCACATGTAGAGGAGTATGTATTCCGCTTGGTGTTGGGATTACTAAACATAAGTACCATTTGGAATCTTTAGACTACAAGTCACACCAAAAGTCAAGAAATGGTCTTTCATGTCATTTGCATACATGTCTACTGAAGAAAGGGACCAAGCACGGTCAACAATCTCTTCTAACGTGGGTTGCAGTTCAAGAGGCTGAAACTCATGGAATTGGCAAGTGAGAGTCCTAGCATTGAAGTCTCCAATCACAAAGACTCTACATTTCTCTCATTTCTACCGATTGATGTGTTGATACATTTCCGAGAGAAACGTATCAACACATCAATCGCCATGCTATGGAAAGGTTGGCTTTCATAACATTCTTTGGTGAGGAAGATTGGCACTTTTAACACGCAAGCAATGTAGCAAGCACATCCACGATCATCCCCATCAACTAAAAATTGGCTGAAAAGCCACCCACATCACAAGCAACCAACTCAACAAGTTGGAGCAGTTCTGACCTGACGTAAGTGGCAATCCCTCCAATGTTGTTTCTGCTTATTCCATGTAAAACCATCCAAGTCACACACATTGTTTCCCTTCATGCTCCCATGTGCCACCAAGTTGACCAGATCTACTTTATGCCAAGTTGGAGGAGCACTTGTGTGCTTTGTCTTTGTAAGCCCATGAATGTTCCACATCAAGATTTTGAGGGCCACGGATTGCTATTTTGAAGTTTCACGTCTTTTTTGAGTGATGACAACACACCCATCTCTTAAGAAACCAAAGAACCCTCTTTCTTGAGCTTCCTTGACCTTGTTCAGCTCCTTGCATCTTGCTTTTGCTTGTAGGGTTGTGAGATCAGGGTCTTATCAGATCTTCCTTCCTTTGAGAATAGCCTTGTGCAAACAAGGCTAGTGGCCAAGGTAGTACGTGGCAGAGCATCTTTCTTTCCAATGCGATAAGCTTGGACCAATTCAGGTTTGTGCACATGGATAGGATCAGCAAAGAAGGAAGTAGCACCTGGCTTGATGTCCTCATTCCCCAACTTTGGCAAAACCTGAAATGCGTACATTCTTCACTCTTGCAAGCTGGTTGGCCTTCTCACTCTATTGCTCTTTCCAAGAGCAATAGAGCAATAAACTTGAGCTTCATCAACATACGATTTAATCTTTAATTCAAGCTCCTTGAAACCATTGTTGACCACATCTGACTTTTCTTGGACAGAAGTAGAAAGAGTGGAAGAAACATACCCAATAGTAGACTTGAGCTCTTGCAATATAGTACAATGATGGATAGATAGTAGCTATGATTTCATGTCTAAGACCTCTCCTTTGACGGATGCAACCTCAGTCATGACTGAATGCATACATGTTGTCATGGAACCCAAAATGTGCATGAGTTAGTTCATAGCCTCCTTGGTATTCCTTTGGATTTCTGCAACCCTCCTTTGTTTCTCAAGTATTTCACCAATTTCCAAGGCAGATTTAGAATCACCCCATTGTAAAGCTCTAAGAAGCGGGGGCGGGGGCCGTTCATGTCTAAAAACACGTCACATGAAGCCAAGAATTGCACTGTAGCTTGTCCATACCACGTCCATTTCCGCAGCAAAATTTCAGTTCCAAAGGATGGAACCCTAGGGAGATCTACTACTCCATGAGCTCCAAATCCGTAATTGGGTGTCTCGCAAGACTTCCAATGACACTAGAAATAAGAAAACTCACAATCCTCTCAAAACAGCTTCATACAATGCAATCTGGGTATCATTGGAAGCGCCTTGAGACATTCTTTCCAATGATACAAAAAAACGCAACAAACCAATCCATAAATTACTCGCAACAATCAACGAAAGTTTTGGATCACAAAGTTTCCCACCCCCTCAAGCAGCCGCACTTGGAACGTCACAACTCACTCAAAATACATTCAACCAATGCAATCTCAGTGTTGTTGAAATGATACCATATATATGACAAGATGTTGTATATATCATCATTAAGAAACCATGTTGGGTTGCGTTTTTTGGTTCCATGACTTGAACCTCATTACAAGAAAAATGTTATGGATTTAGCAAAAATAAAATGTTCATTATTAATGTTGACCTTGGATTTGTTTTTTCTTAGGCTTTTTAACTTTTGACTCTATGGGTTTTTAGAGTTTGCCATTTCTTGTAAAGTATGTAGAAGATAAGCTTTAGGTGGGTCAAAATTTCATAGAGAAGGCATGCTTAGTGGGAAAATGATGAGTTTTAAAATCAAGGAATTCAAACTATTTATATTTCACACATATCATTTGCCACAACCGATGTAGCAGAATCCCTAGTTAGGTATAGATAGTGCACTTAACGTTGTTCGTATTGGATGTGCAATTAGGACCGATAGCGCCCGTTGGGGAGAGCTTGGCGCAAGGGATAGAGTTCCAATGGAGTGTAATTTTCCAAGCTAATGTTCCAACCTAGCCACATTAGATAGTGCAGTAACCTAGTGCACCTTCTTTTGAGCTTCAAGGGATGACCCTTGAAGCTCAAAGAAGGTTTGGCTCAACCCTAATCTCTCCTTTATGCTATGGTTATGAGAGGAGCTCGGTAAGCGAAGCTTCTCTTCTCTTACCGAGATTCTAAAAGGGTACCCTCTATACTCCTTGCTGAATCATGATTCATCAAGGAGTGAAGGGTAAAGTGTTTGGCACCTTACACCTTACACCTTGTAGGAAGATTTTTTTTCAACCTTCTAAGTATCCTCCCATGCTTCCTTGTTGATACTAGGTCCCCAAACTTGAACTCCATAAAGCAACACTAGCATCACTAAGCTCATGAACAGAAACTTCCTCTGGTCCCATCCAACAAGATGTGCCAACGTCTACCGTGGTTCAAAAAAAGATTAGAAAGCAACGTAACCTCCTCTCAGTGCAATACATACATATAGTTAGAGAACTCTATGCCCAAATACTTGTAGCTCTTGACCTATGAATGAAAAAAAAAAGAGTGAGCATCTTTTGTACCCACAACCATCACCTTGGATCTATGAAAGTTCACATTCATTTGAGTACATAGATAGGAAGGGGCTCTTTTAAGCAATTCTCCAAGTTGCACTCATGCACCGCCCGCCACCCACAACTTCAGTAACACATATCTCTACATCAACTTGGAGAGAGGGGTACTATCTAGCATTGGAAGTTGGAGAGGAGATAAAGCCAAAGAAAAGAGCAAAGGTGTTCAAAGATCAAATTCTGGTTATAAATCACATATTTCAAAATGAGATATGGACGTGGAGTCATTAGAGGAAGAGAGAACATAGTCCACAATGATAATTGTTGCCACATGTAGAGGAGTATGTATTCCGCTTGGTGTTGGGATTACTAAACATAAGTACCATTTGGAATCTTTAGACTACAAGTCACACCAAAAGTCAAGAAATGGTCTTTCATGTCATTTGCATACATGTCTACTGAAGAAAGGGACCAAGCACGGTCAACAATCTCTTCTAACGTGGGTTGCAGTTCAAGAGGCTGAAACTCATGGAATTGGCAAGTGAGAGTCCTAGCATTGAAGTCTCCAATCACAAAGACTCTACATTTCTCTCATTTCTACCGATTGATGTGTTGATACATTTCGAGAGAAACGTATCAACACATCAATCGCCATGCTATGGAAAGGTTGGCTTTCATAACATTCTTTGGTGAGGAAGATTGGCACTTTTAACACGCAAGCAATGTAGCAAGCACATCCACGATCATCCCCATCAACTAAAAATTGGCTGAAAAGCCACCCACATCACAAGCAACCAACTCAACAAGTTGGAGCAGTTCTGACCTGACGTAAGTGGCAATCCCTCCAATGTTGTTTCTGCTTATTCCATGTAAAACCATCCAAGTCACACACATTGTTTCCCTTCATGCTCCCATGTGCCACCAAGTTGACCAGATCTACTTTATGCCAAGTTGGAGGAGCACTTGTGTGCTTTGTCTTTGTAAGCCCATGAATGTTCCACATCAAGATTTTGAGGGCCACGGATTGCTATTTTGAAGTTTCACGTCTTTTTTTGAGTGATGACAACACACCCATCTCTTAAGAAACCAAAGAACCCTCTTTCTTGAGCTTCCTTGACCTTGTTCAGCTCCTTGCATCTTGCTTTTGCTTGTAGGGTTGTGAGATCAGGGTCTTATCAGATCTTCCTTCCTTTGAGAATAGCCTTGTGCAAACAAGGCTAGTGGCCAAGGTAGTACGTGGCAGAGCATCTTTCTTTCCAATGCGATAAGCTTGGACCAATTCAGGTTTGTGCACATGGATAGGATCAGCAAAGAAGGAAGTAGCACCTGGCTTGATGTCCTCATTCCCCAACTTTGGCAAAACCTGAAATGCGTACATTCTTCACTCTTGCAAGCTGGTTGGTTTTCACTCTATTGCTCTTTCCAAGAGCAATAGAGCAATAAACTTGAGCTTCATCAACATACGATTTAATCTTTAATTCAAGCTCCTTGAAACCATTGTTGACCACATCTGACTTTTCTTGGACAGAAGTAGAAAGAGTGGAAGAAACATACCCAATAGTAGACTTGAGCTCTTGCAATATAGTACAATGATGGATAGATAGTAGCTATGATTTCATGTCTAAGACCTCTCCTTTGACGGATGCAACCTCAGTCATGACTGAATGCATACATGTTGTCATGGAACCCAAAATGTGCATGAGTTAGTTCATAGCCTCCTTGGTATTCCTTTGGATTTCTGCAACCCTCCTTTGTTTCTCAAGTATTTCACCAATTTCCAAGGCAGATTTAGAATCACCCCATTGTAAAGCTCTAAGAAGCGGGGGGGGGGGCCGTTCATGTCTAAAAACACGTCACATGAAGCCAAGAATTGCACTGTAGCTTGTCCATACCACGTCCATTTCCGCAGCAAAATTTCAGTTCCAAAGGATGGAACCCTAGGGAGATCTACTACTCCATGAGCTCCAAATCCGTAATTGGGTGTCTCGCAAGACTTCCAATGACACTAGAAATAAGAAAACTCACAATCCTCTCAAAAACAGCTTCATACAATGCAATCTGGGTATCATTGGAAGCGCCTTGAGACATTCTTTCCAATGATACAAAAACGCAACAAACCAATCCATAAATTACTCGCAACAATCAACGAAAGTTTTGGATCACAAAGTTTCCCACCCCCTCAAGCAGCCGCACTTGGAACGTCACAACTCACTCAAAATACATTCAACCAATGCAATCTCAGTGTTGTTGAAATGATACCATATATATGACAAGATGTTGTATATATCATCATTAAGAAACCATGTTGGGTTGCGTTTTTGGTTCCATGACTTGAACCTCATTACAAGAAAAATGTTATGGATTTAGCAAAAATAAAATGTTCATTATTAATGTTGACCTTGGATTTGTTTTTTCTTAGGCTTTTTAACTTTTGACTCTATGGGTTTTTAGAGTTTGCCATTTCTTGTAAAGTATGTAGAAGATAAGCTTTAGGTGGGTCAAAATTTCATAGAGAAGGCATGCTTAGTGGGAAAATGATGAGTTTTAAAATCAAGGAATTCAAACTATTTATATTTCACACATATCATTTGCCACAACCGATGTAGCAGAATCCCTAGTTAGGTATAGATAGTGCACTTAACGTTGTTCGTATTGATGTGCAATTAGGACCGATAGCGCCGTTGGGAGAGCTTGGCGCAAGGGATAGAGTTCCAATGGAGTGTAATTTTCCAAGCTAATGTTCCAACCTAGCCACATTAGATAGTGCAGTAACCTAGTGCATTTTTTCTTTTGAGCTTCAAGGGATGACCCTTGAAGCTCAAAGAAGGTTTGGCTCAACCCTAATCTCTCCTTTATGCTATGGTTATGAGAGGAGCTCGGTAAGCGAAGCTTCTCTTCTCTTACCGAGATTCTAAAGGGTACCCTATACTCCTTGCTGAATCATGATTCATCAAGGAGTGAAGGGTAAAGTGTTTGGCACCTTACACCTTACACCTTGTAGGAAGATTTTTTTCAACCTTCTAAGTATCCTCCCATGCTTCCTTGTTGATACTAGGTCCCCAAACTTGAACTCCATAAAGCAACACTAGCATCACTAAGCTCATGAACAGAAACTTCCTCTGGTCCCATCCAACAAGATGTGCCAACGTCTACCGTGGTTCAAAAAAAGATTAGAAAGCAACGTAACCTCCTCTCAGTGCAATACATACATATAGTTAGAGAACTCTATGCCCAAATACTTGTAGCTCTTTGACCTATGAATGAAAAAAAGAGTGAGCATCTTTTGTACCCACAACCATCACCTTGGATCTATGAAAGTTCACATTCATTTGAGTACATAGATAGGGAAGGGGCTCTTTTAAGCAATTCTCCAAGTTGCACTCATGCACCGCCCGCCACCCACAACTTCAGTAACACATATCTCTACATCAACTTGGAGAGAGGGGTACTATCTAGCATTGGAAGTTGGAGAGGAGATAAAGCCAAGAAAAAAGAGCAAAGGTGTTCAAAGATCAAATTCTGGTTATAAATCACATATTCAAAAATGAGATATGGACGTGGAGTCATTAGAGGAAGAGAGAACATAGTCCACAATGATAATTGTTGCCACATGTAGAGGAGTATGTATTCCGCTTGGTGTTGGGATTACTAAACATAAGTACCATTTGGAATCTTTTAGACTACAAGTCACACCAAAAGTCAAGAAATGGTCTTTCATGTCATTTGCATACATGTCTACTGAAGAAAGGGACCAAGCACGATCAACAATCTCTTCTAACGTGGGTTGCAGTTCAAGAGGCTGAAACTCATGGAATTGGCAAGTGAGAGTCCTAGCATTGAAGTCTCCAATCACAAAGACTCTACATTTCTCTCATTTCTACCGATTGATGTGTTGATACATTTCCGAGAGAAACGTATCAACACATCAATCGCCATGCTATGGAAAGGTTGGCTTTCATAACATTCTTTGGTGAGGAAGATTGGCACTTTTAACACGCAAGCAATGTAGCAAGCACATCCACGATCATCCCCATCAACTAAAAATTGGCTGAAAAGCCACCCACATCACAAGCAACCAACTCAACAAGTTGGAGCAGTTCTGACCTGACGTAAGTGGCAATCCCTCCAATGTTGTTTCTGCTTATTCCATGTAAAACCATCCAAGTCACACACATTGTTTCCCCTTCATGCTCCCATGTGCCACCAAGTTGACCAGATCTACTTTATGCCAAGTTGGAGGAGCACTTGTGTGCTTTGTCTTTGTAAGCCCATGAATGTTCCACATCAAGATTTTGAGGGCCACGGATTGCTATTTTGAAGTTTCACGTCTTTTTTGAGTGATGACAACACACCCATCTCTTAAGAAACCAAAGAACCCTCTTTCTTGAGCTTCCTTGACCTTGTTCAGCTCCTTGCATCTTGCTTTTTGCTTGTAGGGTTGTGAGATCAGGGTCTTATCAGATCTTCCTTCCTTTGAGAATAGCCTTGTGCAAACAAGGCTAGTGGCCAAGGTAGTACGTGGCAGAGCATCTTTCTTTCCAATGCGATAAGCTTGGACCAATTCAGGTTTGTGCACATGGATAGGATCAGCAAAGAAGGAAGTAGCACCTGGCTTGATGTCCTCATTCCCCAACTTTGGCAAAACCTGAAATGCGTACATTCTTCACTCTTGCAAGCTGGTTGGTTTTCACTCTATTGCTCTTTCCAAGAGCAATAGAGCAATAAACTTGAGCTTCATCAACATACGATTTAATCTTTTAATTCAAGCTCCTTGAAACCATTGTTGACCACATCTGACTTTTCTTGGACAGAAGTAGAAAGAGTGGAAGAAACATACCCAATAGTAGACTTGAGCTCTTGCAATATAGTACAATGATGGATAGATAGTAGCTATGATTTCATGTCTAAGACCTCTCCTTTGACGGATGCAACCTCAGTCATGACTGAATGCATACATGTTGTCATGGAACCCAAAATGTGCATGAGTTAGTTCATAGCCTCCTTGGTATTCCATTTTGGATTTCTGCAACCCTCCTTTGTTTCTCAAGTATTTCACCAATTTCCAAGGCAGATTTAGAATCACCCCATTGTAAAGCTCTAAGAAGCGGGGGCGGGGGCCGTTCATGTCTAAAAACACGTCACATGAAGCCAAGAATTGCACTGTAGCTTGTCCATACCACGTCCATTTCCGCAGCAAAATTTCAGTTCCAAAGGATGGAACCCTAGGGAGATCTACTACTCCATGAGCTCCAAATCCGTAATTGGGTGTCTCGCAAGACTTCCAATGACACTAGAAATAAGAAAACTCACAATCCTCTCAAAACAGCTTCATACAATGCAATCTGGGTATCATTGGAAGCGCCTTGAGACATTATTTTCCAATGATACAAAAAACGCAACAAACCAATCCATAAATTACTCGCAACAATCAACGAAAGTTTTGATCACAAAGTTTCCCACCCCCTCAAGCAGCCGCACTTGAACGTCACAACTCACTCAAAATACATTCAACCAATGCAATCTCAGTGTTGTTGAAATGATACCATATATATGACAAGATGTTGTATATATCATCATTAAGAAACCATGTTGGGTTGCGTTTTTTGGTTCCATGACTTGAACCTCATTACAAGAAAAATGTTATGGATTTAGCAAAAATAAAATGTTCATTATTAATGTTGACCTTGGATTTGTTTTTTTCTTAGGCTTTTTAACTTTTGACTCTATGGGTTTTTAGAGTTTGCCATTTCTTGTAAAGTATGTAGAAGATAAGTTTTAGGTGGGTCAAAATTTCATAGAGAAGGCATGCTTAGTGGGAAAATGATGAGTTTTAAAATCAAGGAATTCAAACTATTTATATTTCACACATATCATTTGCCACAACCGATGTAGCAGAATCCCTAGTTAGGTATAGATAGTGCACTTAACGTTGTTCGTATTGGATGTGCAATTAGGACCGATAAGCGCCCGTTGGGGGAGAGCTTGGCGCAAGGGATAGAGTTCCAATGGAGTGTAATTTTCCAAGCTAATGTTCCAACCTAGCCACATTAGATAGTGCAGTAATTTAGTGTACCTTTTTTTGAGCTTCAAGGATGACCCTTGAAGCTCAAAGAAGGTTTGGCTCAACCCTAATCTCTCCTTTATGCTATGGTTATGAGAGGAGCTCGGTAAGTTTAAGCTTCTCTTCTCTTACCGAGATTCTAAAAGGGTACCCCTATACTCCTTGCTGAATCATGATTCATCAAGGAGTGAAGGGTAAAGTGTTTGGCACCTTACACCTTACACCTTGTAGGAAGATTTTTTCAACCTTCTAAGTATCCTCCCATGCTTCCTTGTTGATACTAGGTCCCCAAACTTGAACTCCATAAAGCAACACTAGCATCACTAAGCTCATGAACAGAAACTTCCTCTGGTCCCATCCAACAAGATGTGCCAACGTCTACCGTGGTTCAAAAAAGATTAGAAAGCAACGTAACCTCCTCTCAGTGCAATACATACATATAGTTAGAGAACTCTATGCCCAAATACTTGTAGCTCTTGACCTATGAATGAAAAAAAAAAGAGTGAGCATCTTTTGTACCCACAACCATCACCTTGGATCTATGAAAGTTCACATTCATTTGAGTACATAGATAGGGAAGGGGCTCTTTTAAGCAATTCTCCAAGTTGCACTCATGCACCGCCCGCCACCCACAACTTCAGTAACACATATCTCTACATCAACTTGGAGAGAGGGGTACTATCTAGCATTGGAAGTTGGAGAGGAGATAAAGCCAAAGAAAAGAGCAAAGGTGTTCAAAGATCAAATTCTGGTTATAAATCACATATTTCAAAATGAGATATGGACGTGGAGTCATTAGAGGAAGAGAGAACATAGTCCACAATGATAATTGTTGCCACATGTAGAGGAGTATGTATTCCGCTTGGTGTTGGGATTACTAAACATAAGTACCATTTGGAATCTTTTAGACTACAAGTCACACCAAAAGTCAAGAAATGGTCTTTCATGTCATTTGCATACATGTCTACTGGAAGAAAGGGACCAAGCACGGTCAACAATCTCTTCTAACGTGGGTTGCAGTTCAAGAGGCTGAAACTCATGGAATTGGCAAGTGAGAGTCCTAGCATTGAAGTCTCCAATCACAAAGACTCTACATTTTCTTCATTTTTACCGATTGATGTGTTGATACATTTCCGAGAGAAACGTATCAACACATCAATCGCCATGCTATGGAAAGGTTGGCTTTCATAACATTCTTTGGTGAGGAAGATTGGCACTTTTAACACGCAAGCAATGTAGCAAGCACATCCACGATCATCCCCATCAACTAAAAATTGGCTGAAAAGCCACCCACATCACAAGCAACCAACTCAACAAGTTGGAGCAGTTCTGACCTGACGTAAGTGGCAATCCCTCCAATGTTGTTTCTGCTTATTCCATGTAAAACCATCCAAGTCACACACATTGTTTCCCTTCATGCTCCCATGTGCCACCAAGTTGACCAGATCTACTTTATGCCAAGTTGGAGGAGCACTTGTGTGCTTTGTCTTTGTAAGCCCATGAATGTTCCACATCAAGATTTTGAGGGCCACGGATTGCTATTTTGAAGTTTCACGTCTTTTTTGAGTGATGACAACACACCCATCTCTTAAGAAACCAAAGAACCCTCTTTCTTGAGCTTCCTTTGACCTTGTTCAGCTCCTTGCATCTTGCTTTTGCTTGTAGGGTTGTGAGATCAGGGTCTTATCAGATCTTCCTTCCTTTTGAGAATAGCCTTGTGCAAACAAGGCTAGTGGCCAAGGTAGTACGTGGCAGAGCATCTTTCTTTCCAATGCGATAAGCTTGGACCAATTCAGGTTTGTGCACATGGATAGGATCAGCAAAGAAGGAAGTAGCACCTGGCTTGATGTCCTCATTCCCCAACTTTGGCAAAACCTGAAATGCGTACATTCTTCACTCTTGCAAGCTGGTTGGTTTTCACTCTATTGCTCTTTCCAAGAGCAATAGAGCAATAAACTTGAGCTTCATCAACATACGATTTAATCTTTTAATTCAAGCTCCTTGAAACCATTGTTGACCACATCTGACTTTTCTTGGACAGAAGTAGAAAGAGTGGAAGAAACATACCCAATAGTAGACTTGAGCTCTTGCAATATAGTACAATGATGGATAGATAGTAGCTATGATTTCATGTCTAAGACCTCTCCTTTGACGGATGCAACCTCAGTCATGACTGAATGCATACATGTTGTCATGGAACCCAAAATGTGCATGAGTTAGTTCATAGCCTCCTTGGTATTCCTTTGGATTTCTGCAACCCTCCTTTGTTTCTCAAGTATTTCACCAATTTCCAAGGCAGATTTAGAATCACCCCATTGTAAAAGCTCTAAGAAGCGGGGGCGGGGGCCGTTCATGTCTAAAAACACGTCACATGAAGCCAAGAATTGCACTGTAGCTTGTCCATACCACGTCCATTTCCGCAGCAAAATTTCAGTTCCAAAGGATGGAACCCTAGGGAGATCTACTACTCCATGAGCTCCAAAACTGTAATTGGGTGTCTCGCAAGACTTCCAATGACACTAGAAATAAGAAAACTCACAATCCTCTCAAAACAGCTTCATACAATGCAATCTGGGTATCATTGGAAGCGCCTTGAGACATTCTTTCCAATGATACAAAAAACGCAACAAACCAATCCATAAATTACTCGCAACAATCAACGAAAGTTTTGGATCACAAAGTTTCCCACCCCCTCAAGCAGCCGCACTTGGAACGTCACAACTCACTCAAAATACATTCAACCAATGCAATCTCAGTGTTGTTGAAATGATACCATATATATGACAAGATGTTGTATATATCATCATTAAGAAACCATGTTGGGTTGCGTTTTTTGGTTCCATGACTTGAACCTCATTACAAGAAAAAATGTTATGGATTTAGCAAAAATAAAATGTTCATTATTAATGTTGACCTTGGATTTGTTTTTTTCTTAGGCTTTTTAACTTTTGACTCTATGGGTTTTAGAGTTTGCCATTTCTTGTAAAGTATGTAGAAGATAAGCTTTAGGTGGGTCAAAATTTCATAGAGAAGGCATGCTTAGTGGGAAAATGATGAGTTTTAAAATCAAGGAATTCAAACTATTTATATTTCACACATATCATTTGCCACAACCGATGTAGCAGAATCCCTAGTTAGGTATAGATAGTGCACTTAACGTTGTTCGTATTGATGTGCAATTAGGACCGATAGCGCCGTTGGGAGAGCTTGGCGCAAGGGATAGAGTTCCAATGGAGTGTAATTTTCCAAGCTAATGTTCCAACCTAGCCACATTAGATAGTGCAGTAATTTAGTGCATTTCTTTGAGCTTCAAGGGATGACCCTTGAAGCTCAAAGAAGGTTTGGCTCAACCCTAATCTCTCCTTTATGCTATGGTTATGAGAGGAGCTCGGTAAGCGAAGCTTCTCTTCTCTTACCGAGATTCTAAGGGGAAAATTCTATACTCCTTGCTGAATCATGATTCATCAAGGAGTGAAGGGTAAAGTGTTTGGCACCTTTACACCCTTACACCTTGTAGGAAGATTTTTTCAACCTTCTAAGTATCCTCCCATGCTTCCTTGTTGATACTAGGTCCCCAAACTTGAACTCCATAAAGCAACACTAGCATCACTAAGCTCATGAACAGAAACTTCCTCTGGTCCCATCCAACAAGATGTGCCAACGTCTACCGTGGTTCAAAAAAAAGATTAGAAAGCAACGTAACCTCCCTCTCAGTGCAATACATACATATAGTTAGAGAACTCTATGCCCAAATACTTGTAGCTCTTGACCTATGAATGAAAAAAGAGTGAGCATCTTTTGTACCCACAACCATCACCTTGGATCTATGAAAGTTCACATTCATTTGAGTACATAGATAGGGAAGGGGCTCTTTTAAGCAATTCTCCAAGTTGCACTCATGCACCGCCCGCCACCCACAACTTCAGTAACACATATCTCTACATCAACTTGGAGAGAGGGGTACTATCTAGCATTGGAAGTTGAGAGGAGATAAAGCCAAAGAAAAGAGCAAAGGTGTTCAAAGATCAAATTCTGGTTATAAATCACATATTTCAAAATGAGATATGGACGTGGAGTCATTAGAGGAAGAGAGAACATAGTCCACAATGATAATTGTTGCCACATGTAGAGGAGTATGTATTCCGCTTGGTGTTGGGATTACTAAACATAAGTACCATTTGGAATCTTTAGACTACAAGTCACACCAAAAGTCAAGAAATGGTCTTTCATGTCATTTGCATACATGTCTACTGAAGAAAGGGACCAAGCACGGTCAACAATCTCTTCTAACGTGGGTTGCAGTTCAAGAGGCTGAAACTCATGGAATTGGCAAGTGAGAGTCCTAGCATTGAAGTCTCCAATCACAAAGACTCTACATTTCTTCATTTTTACCGATTGATGTGTTGATACATTTCCGAGAGAAACGTATCAACACATCAATCGCCATGCTATGGAAAGGTTGGCTTTCATAACATTCTTTGGTGAGGAAGATTGGCACTTTTAACACGCAAGCAATGTAGCAAGCACATCCACGATCATCCCTATCAACTAAAAAATTGGCTGAAAAGCCACCCACATCACAAGCAACCAACTCAACAAGTTGGAGCAGTTCTGACCTGACGTAAGTGGCAATCCCTCCAATGTTGTTTCTGCTTATTCCATGTAAAACCATCCAAGTCACACACATTGTTTCCCTTCATGCTCCCATGTGCCACCAAGTTGACCAGATCTACTTTATGCCAAGTTGGAGGAGCACTTGTGTGCTTTGTCTTTGTAAGCCCATGAATGTTCCACATCAAGATTTTGAGGGCCACGGATTGCTATTTTGAAGTTTCACGTCTTTTTTGAGTGATGACAACACACCCATCTCTTAAGAAACCAAAGAACCCTCTTTCTTGAGCTTCCTTGACCTTGTTCAGCTCCTTGCATCTTGCTTTTGCTTGTAGGGTTGTGAGATCAGGGTCTTATCAGATCTTCCTTCCTTTTGAGAATAGCCTTGTGCAAACAAGGCTAGTGGCCAAGGTAGTACGTGGCAGAGCATCTTTCTTTCCAATGCGATAAGCTTGGACCAATTCAGGTTTGTGCACATGGATAGGATCAGCAAAGAAGGAAGTAGCACCTGGCTTGATGTCCTCATTCCCCAACTTTGGCAAAACCTGAAATGCGTACATTCTTCACTCTTGCAAGCTGGTTGTTTTCACTCTATTGCTCTTTCCAAGAGCAATAGAGCAATAAACTTGAGCTTCATCAACATACGATTTAATCTTTAATTCAAGCTCCTTGAAACCATTGTTGACCACATCTGACTTTTCTTGGACAGAAGTAGAAAGAGTGGAAGAAACATACCCAATAGTAGACTTGAGCTCTTGCAATATAGTACAATGATGGATAGATAGTAGCTATGATTTCATGTCTAAGACCTCTCCTTTGACGGATGCAACCTCAGTCATGACTGAATGCATACATGTTGTCATGGAACCCAAAATGTGCATGAGTTAGTTCATAGCCTCCCTTGGTATTCCTTTGGATTTCTGCAACCCTCCTTTGTTTCTCAAGTATTTCACCAATTTCCAAGGCAGATTTAGAATCACCCCATTGTAAAGCTCTAAGAAGCGGGGGCGGGGGCCGTTCATGTCTAAAAACACGTCACATGAAGCCAAGAATTGCACTGTAGCTTGTCCATACCACGTCCATTTCCGCAGCAAAATTTCAGTTCCAAAGGATGGAACCCTAGGGAGATCTACTACTCCATGAGCTCCAAATCCGTAATTGGGTGTCTCTGCAAGACTTCCAATGACACTAGAAATAAGAAAACTCACAATCCTCTCAAAACAGCTTCATACAATGCAATCTGGGTATCATTGAAGCGCCTTGAGACATTCTTTCCAATGATACAAAAACGCAACAAACCAATCCATAAATTACTCGCAACAATCAACGAAAGTTTTGGATCACAAAGTTTCCCACCCCCTCAAGCAGCCGCACTTGGAACGTCACAACTCACTCAAAATACATTCAACCAATGCAATCTCAGTGTTGTTGAAATGATACCATATATATGACAAGATGTTGTATATATCATCATTAAGAAACCATGTTGGGTTGCGTTTTTGGTTCCATGACTTGAACCTCATTACAAGAAAAATGTTATGGATTTAGCAAAAAATAAAATGTTCATTATTAATGTTGACCTTGGATTTGTTTTTTCTTAGGCTTTTTAACTTTTGACTCTATGGGTTTTTAGAGTTTGCCATTTCTTGTAAAGTATGTAGAAGATAAGCTTTTTAGGTGGGTCAAAATTTCATAGAGAAGGCATGCTTAGTGGGAAAATGATGAGTTTTAAAATCAAGGAATTCAAACTATTTATATTTCACACATATCATTTGCCACAACCGATGTAGCAGAATCCCTAGTTAGGTATAGATAGTGCACTTAACGTTGTTCGTATTGGATGTGCAATTAGGACCGATAGCGCCGTTGGGAGAGCTTGGCGCAAGGGATAGAGTTCCAATGGAGTGTAATTTTCCAAGCTAATGTTCCAACCTAGCCACATTAGATAGTGCAGTAATTTAGTGCAATTTTTTTTGAGCTTCAAGGATGACCCTTTGAAGCTCAAAGAAGGTTTGGCTCAACCCTAATCTCTCCTTTATGCTATGGTTATGAGAGGAGCTCGGTAAGCGAAGCTTCTCTTCTCTTACCGAGATTCTAAAGGGTACCCTATACTCCTTGCTGAATCATGATTCATCAAGGAGTGAAGGGTAAAGTGTTTGGCACCTTACACCTTACACCTTGTAGGAAGATTTTTTCAACCTTCTAAGTATCCTCCCATGCTTCCTTGTTGATACTAGGTCCCCAAACTTGAACTCCATAAAGCAACACTAGCATCACTAAGCTCATGAACAGAAACTTCCTCTGGTCCCATCCAACAAGATGTGCCAACGTCTACCGTGGTTCAAAAAAGATTAGAAAGCAACGTAACCTCCTCTCAGTGCAATACATACATATAGTTAGAGAACTCTATGCCCAAATACTTGTAGCTCTTGACCTATGAATGAAAAAAAAAGAGTGAGCATCTTTTGTACCCACAACCATCACCTTGGATCTATGAAAGTTCACATTCATTTGAGTACATAGATAGGAAGGGGCTCTTTTAAGCAATTCTCCAAGTTGCACTCATGCACCGCCCGCCACCCACAACTTCAGTAACACATATCTCTACATCAACTTGAGAGAGGGGTACTATCTAGCATTGGAAGTTGAGAGGAGATAAAGCCAAAGAAAAGAGCAAAGGTGTTCAAAGATCAAATTCTGGTTATAAATCACATATTTCAAAATGAGATATGGACGTGGAGTCATTAGAGGAAGAGAGAACATAGTCCACAATGATAATTGTTGCCACATGTAGAGGAGTATGTATTCCGCTTGGTGTTGGGATTACTAAACATAAGTACCATTTGGAATCTTTAGACTACAAGTCACACCAAAAGTCAAGAAATGGTCTTTCATGTCATTTGCATACATGTCTACTGAAGAAAGGGACCAAGCACGGTCAACAATCTCTTCTAACGTGGGTTGCAGTTCAAGAGGCTGAAACTCATGGAATTGGCAAGTGAGAGTCCTAGCATTGAAGTCTCCAATCACAAAGACTCTACATTTCTTCATTTCTACCGATTGATGTGTTGATACATTTCCGAGAGAAACGTATCAACACATCAATCGCCATGCTATGGAAAGGTTGGCTTTCATAACATTCTTTGGTGAGGAAGATTGGCACTTTTAACACGCAAGCAATGTAGCAAGCACATCCACGATCATCCCCATCAACTAAAAATTGGCTGAAAAGCCACCCACATCACAAGCAACCAACTCAACAAGTTGGAGCAGTTCTGACCTGACGTAAGTGGCAATCCCTCCAATGTTGTTTCTGCTTATTCCATGTAAAACCATCCAAGTCACACACATTGTTTCCCTTCATGCTCCCATGTGCCACCAAGTTGACCAGATCTACTTTATGCCAAGTTGGAGGAGCACTTGTGTGCTTTGTCTTTGTAAGCCCATGAATGTTCCACATCAAGATTTTGAGGGCCACGGATTGCTATTTTGAAGTTTCACGTCTTTTTTTGAGTGATGACAACACACCCATCTCTTAAGAAACCAAAGAACCCTCTTTCTTGAGCTTCCTTGACCTTGTTCAGCTCCTTGCATCTTGCTTTTGCTTGTAGGGTTGTGAGATCAGGGTCTTATCAGATCTTCCTTCCTTTGAGAATAGCCTTGTGCAAACAAGGCTAGTGGCCAAGGTAGTACGTGGCAGAGCATCTTTCTTTCCAATGCGATAAGCTTGGACCAATTCAGGTTTGTGCACATGGATAGGATCAGCAAAGAAGGAAGTAGCACCTGGCTTGATGTCCTCATTCCCCAACTTTGGCAAAACCTGAAATGCGTACATTCTTCACTCTTGCAAGCTGGTTGGTTTTCACTCTATTGCTCTTTCCAAGAGCAATAGAGCAATAAACTTGAGCTTCATCAACATACGATTTAATCTTTTAATTCAAGCTCCTTGAAACCATTGTTGACCACATCTGACTTTTCTTGGACAGAAGTAGAAAGAGTGGAAGAAACATACCCAATAGTAGACTTGAGCTCTTGCAATATAGTACAATGATGGATAGATAGTAGCTATGATTTCATGTCTAAGACCTCTCCTTTGACGGATGCAACCTCAGTCATGACTGAATGCATACATGTTGTCATGGAACCCAAAATGTGCATGAGTTAGTTCATAGCCTCCTTGGTATTCCTTTGGATTTCTGCAACCCTCCTTTGTTTCTCAAGTATTTCACCAATTTCCAAGGCAGATTTAGAATCACCCCATTGTAAAGCTCTAAGAAGGGGGCGGGGGCCGTTCATGTCTAAAAACACGTCACATGAAGCCAAGAATTGCACTGTAGCTTGTCCATACCACGTCCATTTCCGCAGCAAAATTTCAGTTCCAAAGGATGGAACCCTAGGGAGATCTACTACTCCATGAGCTCCAAATCCGTAATTGGGTGTCTCGCAAGACTTCCAATGACACTAGAAATAAGAAAACTCACAATCCTCTCAAAACAGCTTCATACAATGCAATCTGGGTATCATTGGAAGCGCCTTGAGACATTCTTTTTCCAATGATACAAAAACGCAACAAACCAATCCATAAATTACTCGCAACAATCAACGAAAGTTTTGGATCACAAAGTTTCCCACCCCTCAAGCAGCCGCACTTGGAACGTCACAACTCACTCAAAATACATTCAACCAATGCAATCTCAGTGTTGTTGAAATGATACCATATATATGACAAGATGTTGTATATATCATCATTAAGAAACCATGTTGGGTTGCGTTTTTGGTTCCATGACTTGAACCTCATTACAAGAAAAATGTTATGGATTTAGCAAAAATAAAATGTTCATTATTAATGTTGACCTTGGATTTGTTTTTTCTTAGGCTTTTAACTTTTGACTCTATGGGTTTTTAGAGTTTGCCATTTCTTGTAAAGTATGTAGAAGATAAGCTTTTTAGGTGGGTCAAAATTTCATAGAGAAGGCATGCTTAGTGGGAAAATGATGAGTTTTAAAATCAAGGAATTCAAACTATTTATATTTCACACATATCATTTGCCACAACCGATGTAGCAGAATCCCTAGTTAGGTATAGATAGTGCACTTAACGTTGTTCGTATTGGATGTGCAATTAGGACCGATAGCGCCGTTTGGGAGAGCTTGGCGCAAGGGATAGAGTTCCAATGGAGTGTAATTTTCCAAGCTAATGTTCCAACCTAGCCACATTAGATAGTGCAGTAACCTAGTGTATTTTTCTTTTGAGCTTCAAGGGATGACCCTTGAAGCTCAAAGAAGGTTTGGCTCAACCCTAATCTCTCCTTTATGCTATGGTTATGAGAGGAGCTCGGTAAGCGAAGCTTCTCTTCTCTTACCGAGATTCTAAAGGGTACCCTATACTCCTTGCTGAATCATGATTCATCAAGGAGTGAAGGGTAAAGTGTTTGGCACCTTACACCTTACACCTTGTAGGAAGATTTTTTTCAACCTTCTAAGTATCCTCCCATGCTTCCTTGTTGATACTAGGTCCCCAAACTTGAACTCCATAAAGCAACACTAGCATCACTAAGCTCATGAACAGAAACTTCCTCTGGTCCCATCCAACAAGATGTGCCAACGTCTACCGTGGTTCAAAAAAAGATTAGAAAGCAACGTAACCTCCTCTCAGTGCAATACATACATATAGTTAGAGAACTCTATGCCCAAATACTTGTAGCTCTTGACCTATGAATGAAAAAAAGAGTGAGCATCTTTTGTACCCACAACCATCACCTTGGATCTATGAAAGTTCACATTCATTTGAGTACATAGATAGGAAGGGGCTCTTTTAAGCAATTCTCCAAGTTGCACTCATGCACCGCCCGCCACCCACAACTTCAGTAACACATATCTCTACATCAACTTGGAGAGAGGGGTACTATCTAGCATTGGAAGTTGGAGAGGAGATAAAGCCAAAGAAAAGAGCAAAGGTGTTCAAAGATCAAATTCTGGTTATAAATCACATATTTCAAAATGAGATATGGACGTGGAGTCATTAGAGGAAGAGAGAACATAGTCCACAATGATAATTGTTGCCACATGTAGAGGAGTATGTATTCCGCTTGGTGTTGGGATTACTAAACATAAGTACCATTTGGAATCTTTTAGACTACAAGTCACACCAAAAGTCAAGAAATGGTCTTTCATGTCATTTGCATACATGTCTACTGAAGAAAGGGACCAAGCACGGTCAACAATCTCTTCTAACGTGGGTTGCAGTTCAAGAGGCTGAAACTCATGGAATTGGCAAGTGAGAGTCCTAGCATTGAAGTCTCCAATCACAAAGACTCTACATTTCTCTCATTTCTACCGATTGATGTGTTGATACATTTCCGAGAGAAACGTATCAACACATCAATCGCCATGCTATGGAAAGGTTGGCTTTCATAACATTCTTTGGTGAGGAAGATTGGCACTTTTAACACGCAAGCAATGTAGCAAGCACATCCACGATCATCCCCATCAACTAAAAATTGGCTGAAAAGCCACCCACATCACAAGCAACCAACTCAACAAGTTGGAGCAGTTCTGACCTGACGTAAGTGGCAATCCCTCCAATGTTGTTTCTGCTTATTCCATGTAAAACCATCCAAGTCACACACATTGTTTCCCTTCATGCTCCCATGTGCCACCAAGTTGACCAGATCTACTTTATGCCAAGTTGGAGGAGCACTTGTGTGCTTTGTCTTTGTAAGCCCATGAATGTTCCACATCAAGATTTTGAGGGCCACGGATTGCTATTTTGAAGTTTCACGTCTTTTTTGAGTGATGACAACACACCCATCTCTTAAGAAACCAAAGAACCCTCTTTCTTGAGCTTCCTTGACCTTGTTCAGCTCCTTGCATCTTGCTTTTGCTTGTAGGGTTGTGAGATCAGGGTCTTATCAGATCTTCCTTCCTTTTGAGAATAGCCTTGTGCAAACAAGGCTAGTGGCCAAGGTAGTACGTGGCAGAGCATCTTTCTTTCCAATGCGATAAGCTTGGACCAATTCAGGTTTGTGCACATGGATAGGATCAGCAAAGAAGGAAGTAGCACCTGGCTTGATGTCCTCATTCCCCAACTTTGGCAAAACCTGAAATGCGTACATTCTTCACTCTTGCAAGCTGGTTGTTTTCACTCTATTGCTCTTTCCAAGAGCAATAGAGCAATAAACTTGAGCTTCATCAACATACGATTTAATCTTTAATTCAAGCTCCTTGAAACCATTGTTGACCACATCTGACTTTTCTTGGACAGAAGTAGAAAGAGTGGAAGAAACATACCCAATAGTAGACTTGAGCTCTTGCAATATAGTACAATGATGGATAGATAGTAGCTATGATTTCATGTCTAAGACCTCTCCTTTGACGGATGCAACCTCAGTCATGACTGAATGCATACATGTTGTCATGGAACCCAAAATGTGCATGAGTTAGTTCATAGCCTCCTTGGTATTCCTTTGGATTTCTGCAACCCTCCTTTGTTTCTCAAGTATTTCACCAATTTCCAAGGCAGATTTAGAATCACCCCATTGTAAAGCTCTAAGAAGCGGGGGGCGGGGGCCGTTCATGTCTAAAAACACGTCACATGAAGCCAAGAATTGCACTGTAGCTTGTCCATACCACGTCCATTTCCGCAGCAAAATTTCAGTTCCAAAGGATGGAACCCTAGGGAGATCTACTACTCCATGAGCTCCAAATCCGTAATTGGGTGTCTCGCAAGACTTCCAATGACACTAGAAATAAGAAAACTCACAATCCTCTCAAAACAGCTTCATACAATGCAATCTGGGTATCATTGGAAGCGCCTTGAGACATTCTTTCCAATGATACAAAAAACGCAACAAACCAATCCATAAATTACTCGCAACAATCAACGAAAGTTTTGGATCACAAAGTTTCCCACCCCTCAAGCAGCCGCACTTGGAACGTCACAACTCACTCAAAATACATTCAACCAATGCAATCTCAGTGTTGTTGAAATGATACCATATATATGACAAGATGTTGTATATATCATCATTAAGAAACCATGTTGGGTTGCGTTTTTTGGTTCCATGACTTGAACCTCATTACAAGAAAATGTTATGGATTTAGCAAAAATAAAATGTTCATTATTAATGTTGACCTTGGATTTGTTTTTCTTAGGCTTTTTAACTTTTTGACTCTATGGGTTTTTAGAGTTTGCCATTTCTTGTAAAGTATGTAGAAGATAAGCTTTTAGGTGGGTCAAAATTTCATAGAGAAGGCATGCTTAGTGGGAAAATGATGAGTTTTAAAATCAAGGAATTCAAACTATTTATATTTCACACATATCATTTGCCACAACCGATGTAGCAGAATCCCTAGTTAGGTATAGATAGTGCACTTAACGTTGTTCGTATTGGATGTGCAATTAGGGACCGATAGCGCCGTTTGGGAGAGCTTGGCGCAAGGGATAGAGTTCCAATGGAGTGTAATTTTCCAAGCTAATGTTCCAACCTAGCCACATTAGATAGTGCAGTAACCTAGTGTATTTTTTCTTTGAGCTTCAAGGATGACCCTTGAAGCTCAAAGAAGGTTTGGCTCAACCCTAATCTCTCCTTTATGCTATGGTTATGAGAGGAGCTCGGTAAGCGAAGCTTCTCTTCTCTTACCGAGATTCTAAAGGGTACCCTATACTCCTTGCTGAATCATGATTCATCAAGGAGTGAAGGGTAAAGTGTTTGGCACCTTACACCTTACACCTTGTAGGAAGATTTTTTTCAACCTTCTAAGTATCCTCCCATGCTTCCTTGTTGATACTAGGTCCCCAAACTTGAACTCCATAAAGCAACACTAGCATCACTAAGCTCATGAACAGAAACTTCCTCTGGTCCCATCCAACAAGATGTGCCAACGTCTACCGTGGTTCAAAAAAGATTAGAAAGCAACGTAACCTCCTCTCAGTGCAATACATACATATAGTTAGAGAACTCTATGCCCAAATACTTGTAGCTCTTGACCTATGAATGAAAAAAAAGAGTGAGCATCTTTTGTACCCACAACCATCACCTTGGATCTATGAAAGTTCACATTCATTTGAGTACATAGATAGGAAGGGCTCTTTTAAGCAATTCTCCAAGTTGCACTCATGCACCGCCCGCCACCCACAACTTCAGTAACACATATCTCTACATCAACTTGGAGAGAGGGGTACTATCTAGCATTGGAAGTTGGAGAGGAGATAAAGCCAAAGAAAAGAGCAAAGGTGTTCAAAGATCAAATTCTGGTTATAAATCACATATTTCAAAATGAGATATGGACGTGGAGTCATTAGAGGAAGAGAGAACATAGTCCACAATGATAATTGTTGCCACATGTAGAGGAGTATGTATTCCGCTTGGTGTTGGGATTACTAAACATAAGTACCATTTGGAATCTTTAGACTACAAGTCACACCAAAAGTCAAGAAATGGTCTTTCATGTCATTTGCATACATGTCTACTGAAGAAAGGGACCAAGCACGGTCAACAATCTTCTAACGTGGGGTTGCAGTTCAAGAGGCTGAAACTCATGGAATTGGCAAGTGAGAGTCCTAGCATTGAAGTCTCCAATCACAAAGACTCTACATTTTTCTTCATTTTCTACCGATTGATGTGTTGATACATTTCCGAGAGAAACGTATCAACACATCAATCGCCATGCTATGGAAAGGTTGGCTTTCATAACATTCTTTGGTGAGGAAGATTGGCACTTTTAACACGCAAGCAATGTAGCAAGCACATCCACGATCATCCCCTATCAACTAAAAAAATTGGCTGAAAAGCCACCCACATCACAAGCAACCAACTCAACAAGTTGGAGCAGTTCTGACCTGACGTAAGTGGCAATCCCTCCAATGTTGTTTCTGCTTATTCCATGTAAAACCATCCAAGTCATAACACATTGTTTCCCTTCATGCTCCCATGTGCCACCAAGTTGACCAGATCTACTTTATGCCAAGTTGGAGGAGCACTTGTGTGCTTTGTCTTTGTAAGCCCATGAATGTTCCACATCAAGATTTTGAGGGCCACGGATTGCTATTTTGAAGTTTCACGTCTTTTTTGAGTGATGACAACACACCCATCTCTTAAGAAACCAAAGAACCCCTTCTTGAGCTTCCTTTGACCTTGTTCAGCTCCTTGCATCTTGCTTTTGCTTGTAGGGTTGTGAGATCAGGTCTTATCAGATCTTCCTTCCTTTGAGAATAGCCTTGTGCAAACAAGGCTTAGTGGCCAAGGTAGTACGTGGCAGAGCATCTTTCTTTCCAATGCGATAAGTTTGGACCAATTCAGGTTTGTGCACATGGATAGGATCAGCAAAGAAGGAAGTAGCACTCTGGCTTGATGTCCCTCATTCCCCAACTTTGGCAAAACCTGAAATGCGTACATTCTTCACTCTTGCAAGCTGGTTGGTTTTCACTCTATTGCTCTTTCCAAGAGCAATAGAGCAATAAACTTGAGCTTCATCAACATACGATTTAATCTTTTAATTCAAGCTCCTTGAAACCATTGTTGACCACATCTGACTTTTCTTGGACAGAAGTAGAAAGAGTGGAAGAAACATACCCAATAGTAGACTTGAGCTCTTGCAATATAGTACAATGATGGATAGATAGTAGCTATGATTTCATGTCTAAGACCTCTCCTTTGACGGATGCAACCTCAGTCATGACTGAATGCATACATGTTGTCATGGAACCCAAAATGTGCATGAGTTAGTTCATAGCCTCCTTGGTATTCCTTTGGATTTCTGCAACCCTCCTTTGTTTCTCAAGTATTTCACCAATTTCCAAGGCAGATTTAGAATCACCCCATTGTAAAGCTCTAAGAAGAAGGGGGCGGGGGCCGTTCATGTCTAAAAACACGTCACATGAAGCCAAGAATTGCACTGTAGCTTGTCCATACCACGTCCATTTCCGCAGCAAAATTTCAGTTCCAAAGGATGGAACCCTAGGGAGATCTACTACTCCATGAGCTCCAAATCCGTAATTGGGTGTCTCGCAAGACTTCCAATGACACTAGAAATAAGAAAACTCACAATCCTCTCAAACAGCTTCATACAATGTAATCTGGGTATCATTGGAAGCGCTTTGAGACATTCTTTTCCAATGATACAAAAACGCAACAAACCAATCCATAAATTACTCGCAACAATCAACGAAAGTTTTTGGATCACAAAGTTTCCCACCCCTCAAGCAGCCGCACTTGGAACGTCACAACTCACTCAAAATACATTCAACCAATGCAATCTCAGTGTTGTTGAAATGATACCATATATATGACAAGATGTTGTATATATCATCATTAAGAAACCATGTTGGGTTGCGTTTTTGGTTCCATGACTTGAACCTCATTACAAGAAAAATGTTATGGATTTAGCAAAAAATAAAATGTTCATTATTAATGTTGACCTTGGATTTGTTTTTTCTTAGGCTTTTTAACTTTTGACTCTATGGGTTTTTAGAGTTTGCCATTTCTTGTAAAGTATGTAGAAGATAAGTTTTAGGTGGGTCAAAATTTCATAGAGAAGGCATGCTTAGTGGGAAAATGATGAGTTTTAAAATCAAGGAATTCAAACTATTTATATTTCACACATATCATTTGCCACAACCGATGTAGCAGAATCCCTAGTTAGGTATAGATAGTGCACTTAACGTTGTTCGTATTGATGTGCAATTAGGACCGAGAAGCGCTGTTGGGAGAGCTTGCGCAAGGGATAGAGTTCCAATGGAGTGTAATTTTCAAGCTAATGTTCCAACCTAGCCACATTAGATAGTGCAGTATTCCAGTATTCTTTCTTTGAGCTTCAAGGATGACCCTTGAAGCTCAAAGAAGGTTTGGCTCAACCCTAATCTCTCCTTTATGCTATGGTTATGAGGAGCTCGGTAAGCGAAGCTTCTCTTCTCTTACCGAGATTCTAAAGGGTACCCTATACTCCTTGCTGAATCATGATTCATCAAGGAGTGAAGGGTAAAGTGTTTGGCACCTTACACCTTACACCTTGTAGGAAGATTTTTTTCAACCTTCTAAGTATCCTCCCATGCTTCCTTGTTGATACTAGGTCCCCAAACTTGAACTCCATAAAGCAACACTAGCATCACTAAGCTCATGAACAGAAACTTCCTCTGGTCCCATCCAACAAGATGTGCCAACGTCTACCGTGGTTCAAAAAAGATTAGAAAGCAACGTAACCTCCTCTCAGTGCAATACATACATATAGTTAGAGAACTCTATGCCCAAATACTTGTAGCTCTTGACCTATGAATGAAAAAAGAGTGAGCATCTTTTGTACCCACAACCATCACCTTGGATCTATGAAAGTTCACATTCATTTGAGTACATAGATAGGGAAGGGCTCTTTTAAGCAATTCTCCAAGTTGCACTCATGCACCGCCCGCCACCCACAACTTCAGTAACACATATCTCTACATCAACTTGGAGAGAGGGGTACTATCTAGCATTGGAAGTTGAGAGGAGATAAAGCCAAAGAAAAGAGCAAAGGTGTTCAAAGATCAAATTCTGGTTATAAATCACATATTTCAAAATGAGATATGGACGTGGAGTCATTAGAGGAAGAGAGAACATAGTCCACAATGATAATTGTTGCCACATGTAAGTATGTATTCCGCTTGGTGTTGGGATTACTAAACATAAGTACCATTTGGAATCTTTTAGACTACAAGTCACACCAAAAGTCAAGAAATGGTCTTTCATGTCATTTGCATACATGTCTACTGAAGAAAGGGACCAAGCACGGTCAACAATCTCTTCTAACGTGGGTTGCAGTTCAAGAGGCTGAAACTCATGGAATTGGCAAGTGAGAGTCCTAGCATTGAAGTCTCCAATCACAAAGACTCTACATTTCTCTCATTTTGATTGATGTGTTGATACATTTCCGAGAGAAACGTATCAACACATCAATCGCCATGCTATGGAAAGGTTGGCTTTCATAACATTCCTTTGGTGAGGAAGATTGGCACTTTTAACACGCAAGCAATGTAGCAAGCACATCCACGATCATCCCCATCAACTAAAAATTGGCTGAAAAGCCACCCACATCACAAGCAACCAACTCAACAAGTTGGAGCAGTTCTGACCTGACGTAAGTGGCAATCCCTCCAATGTTGTTTCTGCTTATTCCATGTAAAACCATCCAAGTCACACACATTGTTTCCCTTCATGCTCCCATGTGCCACCAAGTTGACCAGATCTACTTTATGCCAAGTTGAGGAGCACTTGTGTGCTTTGTCTTTGTAAGCCCATGAATGTTCCACATCAAGATTTTGAGGGCCACGGATTGCTATTTTGAAGTTTCACGTCTTTTTGAGTGATGACAACACACCCATCTCTTAAGAAACCAAAGAACCCCTTTCTTGAGCTTCTTTGACCTTGTTCAGCTCCTTGCATCTTGCTTTTGCTTGTAGGGTTGTGAGATCAGGGTCTTATCAGATCTTCCTTCCTTTGAGAATAGCCTTGTGCAAACAAGGCTAGTGGCCAAGGTAGTACGTGGCAGAGCATCTTTCTTTCCAATGCGATAAGCTTGGACCAATTCAGGTTTGTGCACATGGATAGGATCAGCAAAGAAGGAAGTAGCACCTGGCTTGATGTCCTCATTCCCCAACTTTGGCAAAAACCTGAAATGCGTATATTCTTCACTCTTGCAAGCTGGTTGGCCTTCTCACTCTATTGCTCTTTCCAAGAGCAATAGAGCAATAAACTTGAGCTTCATCAACATACGATTTAATCTTTAATTCAAGCTCCTTGAAACCATTGTTGACCACATCTGACTTTTCTTGGACAGAAGTAGAAAGAGTGGAAGAAACATACCCAATAGTAGACTTGAGCTCTTGCAATATAGTACAATGATGGATAGATAGTAGCTATGATTTCATGTCTAAGACCTCTCCTTTGACGGATGCAACCTCAGTCATGACTGAATGCATACATGTTGTCATGGAACCCAAAATGTGCATGAGTTAGTTCATAGCCTCCTTGGTATTCCTTTGGATTTCTGCAACCCTCCTTTGTTTCTCAAGTATTTCACCAATTTCCAAGGCAGATTTAGAATCACCCCATTGTAAAGCTCTAAGAAGTATAAAGGGGCCGTTCATGTCTAAAAACACGTCACATGAAGCCAAGAATTGCACTGTAGCTTGTCCATACCACGTCCATTTCCGCAGCAAAATTTCAGTTCCAAAGGATGGAACCCTAGGGAGATCTACTACTCCATGAGCTCCAAATCCGTAATTGGGTGTCTCGCAAGACTTCCAATGACACTAGAAATAAGAAAACTCACAATCCTCTCAAAACAGCTTCATACACGAATCTGGGTATCATTGGAAGCGCCTTGAGACATTCTTTTCCAATGATACAAAAACGCAACAAACCAATCCATAAATTACTCGCAACAATCAACGAAAGTTTTGGATCACAAAGTTTCCCACCCCCTCAAGCAGCCGCACTTGGAACGTCACAACTCACTCAAAATACATTCAACCAATGCAATCTCAGTGTTGTTGAAATGATACCATATATATGACAAGATGTTGTATATATCATCATTAAGAAACCATGTTGGGTTGCGTTTTTGGTTCCATGACTTGAACCTCATTACAAGAAAAAAAAATGTTATGGATTTAGCAAAAATAAAATGTTCATTATTAATGTTGACCTTGGATTTGTTTTTTCTTAGGCTTTTAACTTTGAATTCTATGGGTTTTAGAGTTGCCATTTCTTGTAAAGTATGTAGAAGATAAGCTTTTAGGTGGGTCAAAATTTCATAGAGAAGGCATGCTTAGTGGGAAAATGATGAGTTTTAAAATCAAGGAATTCAAACTATTTATATTTCACACATATCATTTGCCACAACCGATGTAGCAGAATCCCTAGTTAGGTATAGATAGTGCACTTAACGTTGTTCTTTATTGATGTGCAATTAGGACCCCATAGCGCCGTTGGGAGAGCTTGGCGCAAGGGATAGAGTTCCAATGGAGTGTAATTTTCCAAGCTAATGTTCCAACCTAGCCACATTAGATAGTGCAGTAGTATGTTTCTTTGAGCTTCAAGGGATGACCCTTGAAGCTCAAAGAAGGTTTGGCTCAACCCTAATTTCTCCTTTATGCTATGGTTATGAGAGGAGCCTCGCAAGCGAAGCTTTCTCTTCTCTTACCGAGATTCTAAAGGGGTACCCTATACTCCTTGCTGAATCATGATTCATCAAGGAGTGAAGGGCAAAGTGTTTGGCACCTTACACCTTACACCTTGTAGGAAGATTTTTTCAACCTTCTAAGTATCCTCCCATGCTTCCTTGTTGATACTAGGTCCCCAAACTTGAACTCCATAAAGCAAACACTAGCATCACTAAGCTCATGAACAGAAACTTCCTCTGGTCCCATCCAACAAGATGTGCCAACGTCTACCGTGGTTCAAAAAAGATTAGAAAGCAACGTAACCTCCTCCTCAGTGCAATACATACATAGTTAGAGAACTTATGCCCAAATACTTGTAGCTCTTGACCTATGAATGAAAAAGAGTGAGCATCTTTTGTACCCACAACCATCACCTTTGGATCTAAGGAAAGTTCACATTCATTTGAGCATTAGATATAGAAGGGCCTCTTAAGGCTCTCCAAGTTGCACTCATGCACCGCCCCGCCACCCACAACTTCAGTAACACATATCTCTACATCAACTTGGAGAGGGGTACTATCTAGCATTGGAAGTTGGAGAGGAGATAAAGCCAAAGAAAAGAGCAAAAGGTGTTCAAAGATCAAATTCTGGTTATAAATCACATATTTCAAAATGAGATATGGACGTGGAGTCATTAGAGGAAGAGAGAACATAGTCCACAATGATAATTGTTGCCACATGTAGAGGAGTATGTATTCCGCTTGGTGTTGGGATTACTAAACATAAGTACCATTTGGAATCTTAGACTACAAGTCACACCAAAAGTCAAGAAATGGTCTTTCATGTCATTTCATACATACTGAAGAAAGGGACCAAGCACGGTCAACAATCTCTTCTAACGTGGGTTGCAGTTCAAGAGGCTGAAACTCATGGAATTGCAAGCGAGAGTCCTAGCATTGAAGTCTCCAATCACAAAGACTCTACATTTCTCTTCATTTTGCCGATTGATGTGTTGATACATTTCCGAGAGAAACGTATCAACACATCAATCGCCATGCTATGAAAGGTTGGCTTTCATAACATTCTTTGGTGAGGAAGATTGGCACTTTTAACACGCAAGCAATGTAGCAAGCACATCCACGATCATCCCCATCAACTAAAAATTGGCTGAAAAGCCACCCACATCACAAGCAACCAACCCAACAAGTTGGAGCAGTTCTGACCTGACGTAAGTGGCAATCCCTCCAATGTTGTTTCTGCTTATTCCATGTAAACCATCCAAGTCAATAATATTGTTTCCCTTCATGCTCCCATGTGCCACCAAGTTGACCAGATCTACTTTATGCCAAGTTGAGGAGCACTTGTGTGCTTTGTCTTTGTAAGCCCATGAATGTTCCACATCAAGATTTTGAGGGCCACGGATTGCTATTTTGAAGTTTCACGTCTTTTTTGAGTGATGACAAACACACCCATCTCTTTAAGAAACCAAAGAACCCTCTTCTTGAGCTTCCTTTGACCTTGTTCAGCTCCCTGCATCTTGCTTTTTTGCTTGTAGGGTTGTGAGATCAGGGTCTTATCAGATCTTCCTTCCTTTTTGAGAATAGCCTTGTGCAAACAAGGCTAGTGGCCAAGGTAGTACGTGGCAGAGCATCTTTCTTTCCAATGCGATAAGCTTGGACCAATTCAGGTTTGTGCACATGGATAGGATCAGCAAAGAAGGAAGTAGCACCTGGCTTGATGTCCTCATTCCCCAACTTTGGCAAACCTGAAATGCGTACATTCTTCACTCTTTTGCAAGCTGGTTGGTTTTTCACTCTATTGCTCTTTCCAAGAGCAATAGAGCAATAAACTTGAGCTTCATCAACATACGATTTAATCTTTTAATTCAAGCCCTTGAAACCATTGTTGACCACATCTGACTTTTCTTGGACAGAAGTAGAAAGAGTGGAAGAACATACCCAATAGTAGACTTGAGCTCTTGCAATATAGTACAATGATGGATAGATAGTAGCTATGATTTCATGTCTAAGACCTCTCCTTTGACGGATGCAACCTCACCATGACTGAATGCATACATGTTGTCATGGAACCCAAAATGTGCATGAGTTAGTTCATAGCCTCCTTGGTATTCCTTTGGATTTCTGCAACCCTCCTTTGTTTCTCAAGTATTTCACCAATTTCAAGGCAGATTTAGAATCACCCCATTGTAAAGCTCTAAGAAGCGGCATGGGGGCCGTTCATGTCTAAAAACACGTCACATGAAGCCAAGAATTGCACTGTAGCTTGTCCATACCACGTCCATTTCCGCAGCAAAATTTCAGTTCCAAAGGATGGAACCCTAGGGAGATCTACTACCCATGAGCTCCAAATCCGTAATTGGGTGTCTCGCAAGACTTCCAATGACACTAGAAATAAGAAAACTCACAATCCTCTCAAAACAGCTTCATGTTACGAATCTGGGTATCATTGGAAGCGCCTTGAGACATTCTTTCCAATGATACAAAAAACGCAACAACCAATCCATAAATTACTCGCAACAATCAACGAAAGTTTTGGATCACAAATTTCCACCCCCTCAAGCAGCCGCACTTGAACGTCACAACTCACTCAAAATACATTCAACCAATGCAATCTCAGTGTTGTTGAAATGATACCATATATATGACAAGATGTTGTATATATCATCATTAAGAAACCATGTTGGGTTGCGTTTTTTGTTCCATGACTTGAACCTCGTACATAAGAAAAAATGTTATGGATTTAGCAAAAATAAAATGTTCATTATTAATGTTGACCTTGGATTTGTTTTTTCTTAGGCTTTTTAACTTTTGACTCTATGGGTTTTTAGAGTTTGCCATTTCTTGTAAAGTATGTAGAAGATAAGCTTTTAGTGGGTCAAAATTTATAGAGAAGGCATGCTTAGTGGGAAAAATGATGAGTTTTAAAATCAAGGAATCTAAACTATTTATATTTCATTACACATATCATTTGCCACAACCGATGTAGCAGAATCCCTAGTTAGGTATAGATAGTGCACTTAACGTTGTTCACGCATTGGATGCAATTAGGACCGAGAAGGCTGTTGGGGAGAGCTTGGCTAAGGGATAGAGTTCCAATGGAGTGTAATTTTCCAAGCTAATGTTCCAACCTAGCCACACATTAGATAGTGCAGTAATTTAGTGTATTCTTTTCTTTGAGCTTCAAGGGATGACCTTGAAGCTCACAAAGAAGGTTTGGCTCAACCCTAATCTCTCCTTTATGCTATGGTTATGAGAGGAGCTCGGTATGAAGCTTCTTCTCTTACCGAGATTCTAAAGTGGGAGTACCCTATACCCTTGCTGAATCATGATTCATCAAGGGAGTGAAGGGTAAAGTGTTTGGCACCTTACACCTTACACCTTGTAGGAAGATTTTTTTCAACCTTCTAAGTATCCTCCCATGCTTCCTTTGTTGATACTAGGTCCCCAAACTTGAACTCCATAAAGCAACACTAGCATCACTAAGCTCATGAACAGAAACTTCCTCTGGCCCCATCCAACAAGATGCCAACGTCTACCGTGGTTCAAAAAAAGATTAGAAAGCAACGTAACCTCCTCTCAGTGCAATACATACATATAGTTAGAGTAACTCTATGCCCAAATACTTGTAGCTCTTGACCTATGAATGAAAAAGAGTTGAGCATCTTTTGTACCCACAACCATCACCTTGGATCTATGAAAGTTCACATTCATTTGAGTACATAGATAGGAAGGGCCTTTAAGCAATCTCCAAGTTGCACTCATGCACCGCCCCGCCACCCACAACTTCAGTAACACATATATCTCTACATCAACTTGGAGAGAGGGGTACTATCTAGCATTGAAGTGGAGAGAGGAGATAAAGCCAAAGAAAAGAGCAAAGGTGTTCAAAGATCAAATTCTGTTTATAAATCACATATTTCAAAAAATGAGATATGGACGTGGAGTCATTAGAGGAAGAGAGAACATAGTCCACAATGATAATTGTTGCCACATGTAGAGGAGTATGTATTCCGCTTGGTGTTGGATTACTAAACATAAGTACCATTTGGAATCTTTTAGACTACAAGTCACACCAAAAGTCAAGAAATGGTCTTTCATGTCATTTGCATACATGTCTCATGAAGAAAGGGACCAAGCACGGTCAACAATCTCTTCTAACGTGGGTTGCAGTTCAAGAGGCTGAAAACTCATGGAATTGGCAAGTGAGAGTCCTAGCATTGAAGTCTCCAATCACAAAGACTCTACATTTCATTTCATTTCACTGATTGATGTGTTGATACATTTCCGAGAGAAACGTATCAACACATCAATCGCCATGCTATATGGAAAGGTTGGCTTTCATAACATTCTTTGGTGAGGAAGATTGGCACTTTAACACGCAAAGAATGTAGCAAGCACATCCACGATCATCCCCATCAACTAAAAATTGGCTGAAAAACCCACATCACAAGCAACCAACCCAACAAGTTGGAGCAGTTCTCGACCTGACGTAAGTGGCAATCTCTCCAATGTTGTTTCTGCTTATTCCATGTAAAACCATCCAAGTCACATTACATTGTTTCCCTTCATGCTCCCATGTGCTACCAAGTTGACCAGATCTACTTTTGCCAAGTTGGAGGAGCACTTGTGTGCTTTGTCTTGTAAGCCCATGAATGTTCCACATCAAGATTTTGAGGGCCACGGATTGCTATTTTGAAGTTTCACGTCTTTTTTTGAGTGATGACAACACACCCATCTCTTAAGAAACCAAAGAACCCTCTTCTTGAGCTTCCTTGACCTTGTTCAGCTCCTTCTTGCATCTTGCTTTTGCTTTGTAGGGTTGTGAGATCTGGGTCTTATCAGATCTTCCTTTTGAGAATAGCCTTGTGCAAACAAGGCTAGTGGCCAAGGTAGTACGTGGCAGAGCATCTTTCTTTCCAATGCGATAAGCTTGGACTAATTCAGGTTTGTGCACATGGATAGGATCAGCAAAGAAGGAAGTAGCACGTGGCTTGATGTCCTCATTCCTCAACTTTGGCAAAACCTGAAATGCGTACATTCTTCACTCTTGCAAGCTGGTTGTTTCTTCACTCTATTGCTCTTTCCAAGAGCAATAGAGCAATAAACTTGAGCTTCATCAACATACGATTTAATCTTTAATTCAAGCTCCTTGAAACCATTGTTGACCACATCTGACTTTTCTTGACAGAAGTAGAAAGAAAGGGAAGAAACATACCCAATAGTAGACTTGAGCTCTTGCAATATAGTACAATGATGGATAGATAGTAGCTATGATTTCATGTCTAAGACCTTCCTTTGACGGATGCAACTCAGTCATGACTGAATGCATACATGTTGTCATGGAAACCCAAATGTGCATGAGTTAGTTCATAGCCTCCTTGGTATTCCTTTTTGGATTTCTGCAACCCTCCTTTGTTTCTCAAGTATTTTCACCAATTTCAAGGCAGATTTAGAATCACCCCATTGTAAAGCTCTAAGAAGCGGGGGGGGGGCCGTTCATGTCTAAAAACACGTCACATGAAGCCAAGAATTGCACTGTAGCTTGTCCATACCACGTCCATTTCCGCAGCAAAATTTCAGTTCCAAAGGATGGAACCCTAGGGAGATCTACTACTCCATGAGCTCCAAATCCGTAATTGGGTGTCTCGCAAGACTTCCAATGACACTAGAAATAAGAAAAACTCACAATCCTCTCAAAACAGCTTCATACAATGTAATCTGGGTATCATTGGAAGCGCCTTGAGACATTCTTTTCCAATGATACAAAAAACGCAACAAACCAATCCATAAATTACTCTGCAACAATCAACGAAAGTTTTGGATCACAAAGTTTCCCACCCCCCTCAAGCAGCCGACTTGAACGTCACAACTCACTCAAAAATACATTCAACCAATGCAATCTCAGTGTTGTTGAAATGATACCATATATATGACAAGATGTTGTATATATCATCATTAAGAAACCATGTTGGGTTGCGTTTTTTGGTTCCATGACTTGAACCTCATTACAAGAAAAATGTTATGGATTTAGCAAAAATAAAATGTTCATTATTAATGTTGACCTTGGATTTGTTTTTTCTTAGGCTTTTAACTTTTGACTCTATGGGTTTTTAGAGTTTGCCATTTTTGTAAAGTATGTAGAAGATAAGCTTTTAGGTGGGTCAAAATTTCATAGAGAAGGCATGCTTAGTGGGGAAAATGATGAGTTTTAAAAATCAAGGAATTCAAACTATTTATATTTCACACATATCATTTGCCACAACTGATGTAGCAGAATCCCTAGTTAGGTATAGATAGTGCACTTAACGTTGTTCGTATTGATGTGCAATTAGGGGACCGATAGCGCCGTTTGGGAGAGCTTGGCTAAGGGATAGAGTTCCAATGGAGTGTAATTTTCCAAGCTAATGTTCCAAAGCCACATTAGATAGTGCATTAGCCCCCAGTGTAATTTTCTTTGAGCTTCAAGGGATGACCCTTGAAGCTCAAAGAAGGTTTGGCTCAAACCCTAATCTCTCCTTTATGCTATGGTTATGAGGAGCCTGTGCGAAGCTCTCTTCTCTACCGAGATTCTGGGGGTACCCTTGTACTCCTTGCTGAATCATGATTCATCAAGGAGTGAAGGCAAAGTGTTTGGCACCTTACACCTTACACCTTGTAGGAAGATTTTTTCAACCTTCTAAGTATCCTCCCATGCTTCCTTGTTGATACTAGGTCCCCAAACTTGAACCCATAAAGCAACACTAGCATCACTAAGCTCATGAACAGAAACTTCCTCTGGTCCCATCCAACAAGATGTGCCAACGTCTACCGTGGTTCAAAAAGATTAGAAAGCAACGTAACCTCCTCTCGCAATACATACATATAGTTAGAGAACTCTATGCCCAAATACTTGTAGCTTTTGACCTATGAATGAAAAAAGAGTGAGCATCTTTTGTACCCACAACCATCACCTTGATCTATGAAAGTTCACATTCATTTGAGTACATAGATAGGAAGGGGCTCTTTAAGCAATTCTCCAAGTTGCACTCATGCACCGCCCGCCACCCACAACTTCAGTAACACATATCTCTACATCAACTTGGAGAGAGGGGTACTATCTAGCATTGAAGTTGGAGAGGAGATAAAGCCAAAGAAAAGAGCAAAGGTGTTCAAAGATCAAATTCTGGTTATAAATCACATATTTCAAAATGAGATATGGACGTGGAGTCATTAGGAGGAAGAGAGAACATAGTCCACAATGATAATTGTTGCCACATGTAGAGGAGTATGTATTCGCTTGGTGTTGGGATTACTAAACATAAGTACCATTTGGAATCTTTAGACTACAAGTCACACCAAAAGTCAAGAAATGGTCTTTCATGTCATTTGCATACATGTCTACTGAAGAAAGGGACCAAGCACGGTCAATCTCTTTCTAACGTGGGTTGCAGTTCAAGAGGCTGAAACTCATGGAATTGGCAAGTGAGAGTCCTAGCATTGAAGTCTCCAATCACAAAGACTCTACATTTCTCTCATTTCTTACCGATTGATGTGTTGATACATTTCCCGAGAGAAACGTATCAACACATCAATCGCCATGCTATGGAAAGGTTGGCTTTCATAACATTCTTTGGTGAGGAAGATTGGCACTTTTTAACACGCAAGCAATGTAGCAAGCACATCCACGATCATCCCCATCAACTAAAAATTGGCTGAAAAGCCACCCACATCACAAGCAACTAACTCAACAAGTTGGAGCAGTTCTGACCTGACGTAAGTGGCAATCCCTCCAATGTTGTTTCTGCTTATTCCATGTAAAACCATCCAAGTCACACACATTGTTCCCCTTCATTCCCATGTGCCACCAAGTTGACCAGATCTACTTTATGCCAAGTTGGAGGAGCACTTACCAGTTTTTGTCTTTGTAAGCCCATGAATGTTCCACATCAAGATTTTGAGGGCCACGGATTGCTATTTTGAAGTTTCACGTCTTTTTTTGAGTGATGACAACACACCCATCTCTTAAGAAACCAAAGAACCCTCTTCTTTTGAGCCTTGACCTTGTTCAGCTCCTTGCATCTTGCTTTTGCTTGTAGGGGGTTGTGAGATCAGGGTCTTATCAGATCTTCCTTCTTTTGAGAATAGCCTTGTGCAAACAAGGCTAGTGGCCAAGGTAGTACGTGGCAGAGCATCTTTCTTTCCAATGCGATAAGCTTGGACCAATTCAGGTTTGTGCACATGGATAGGATCAGCAAAGAAGGAAGTAGCACCTGGCTTGATGTCCTCATTCCCAACTTTGGCAAAACTGAAATGCGTACATTCTTCACTCTGCAAGCTGGTTGTTTTCACTCTATTGCTCTTTCCAAGAGCAATAGAGCAATAAACTTGAGCTTCATCAACATACGATTTAATCTTTTAATTCAAGCTCTTTGAAACCATTGTTGACTACATCTGACTTTTCTTGGACAGAAGTAGAAAGAGTGGAAGAAACATACCAATAGTAGACTTTTGAGCTCTTTTGCAATATAGTACAATGATGGATAGATAGTAGCTATGATTTCATGTCTAAGACCTCTCCTTTGACGGATGCAACCTCAGTCATGACTGAATGCATACATGTTGTCATGGAACCCAAAATGCATGAGTTAGTTCATAGCCTCCTTGGTATTCCTTTGGATTTCTGCAACCTCCTTTGTTTCTCAAGTATTTCACCAATTTCCAAGGTAGATTTTAGAATCACCCCATTGTAAAGCTCTAAGAAGCGGGGGCGGGGCCGTTCATGTCTAAAAACACGTCACATGAAGCCAAGAATTGCACTGTAGCTTCTGTCCATACCACGTCCATTTCCGCAGCAAAATTTCAGTTCCAAAGGATGGAACCCTAGGGAGATCTACTACCCATGAGCTCCAAATCCGTAATTGGGTGTCTCGCAAGACTTCCAATGACACTAGAAATAAGAAAACCTCACAATCCTCTCAAAAACAGCCTACACAATGCAATCTGGGTATCATTGAGACATTCTTTTTCCAATGATAAAAAACGCAACAAACCAATCCATAAATTACTCGCAACAATCAACGAAAGTTTTGGATCACAAAGTTTCCCACCCCCTCAAGCAGCCGCACTTGGAACGTCACAACTCACTCAAAATACATTCAACCAATGCAATCTCAGTGTTGTTGAAATGATACCATATATATGACAAGATGTTGTATATATCATCATTAAGAAACCATGTTGGGTTGCGTTTTTGGTTCCATGACTTCAACCTCATTACAAGAAAAAATGTTATGGATTTAGCAAAAATAAAATGTTCATTATTAATGTTGACCTTGGATTTGTTTTTTCTTAGGCTTTTAACTTTTGACTCTATGGGTTTTTAGAGTTTGCCATTTTTTGTAAAGTATGTAGAAGATAAGTTTTAGGTGGGTCAAAATTTCATAGAGAAGGCATGCTTAGTGGGAAAATGATGAGTTTTAAAATCAAGGAATTCAAACTATTTATATTTCACACATATCATTTGCCACAACCGATGTAGCAGAATCCCCTAGTTAGGTATAGATAGTGCAATTTAACGTTGTTCGTATTGATGTGCAATTAGGGACCGATAGCGCCGTGGGGGAGAGCTTACGCAAGGGATAGAGTTCCAATGGAGTGTAATTTTCAAGCTAATGTTCCAACCTAGCCACATTAGATAGTGCAGTAATTTTAGGTATTCTTTTTTTGAGCTCAAGGGATGACCCTTGAAGCTCAAAGAAGGTTTGGCTCAACCCTAATCTCTCCTTTATGCTATGGTTATGAGAGAGGAGCTTGGTAAGCGAAGCTTCTCTTCTCTTACCGAGATTCTGGGTAAAGCACCCTATACCCCTTGCTGAATCATGATTCATCAAGGAGTGAAGGGTAAAGTGTTTTGGCACCTTACACCTTACAATTTGTAGGAAGATTTTTTCAACCTTCTAAGTATCCTCCCATGCTTCCTTGTTGATACTAGGTCCCCAAACTTGAACTCCATAAAGCAACACTAGCATCACTAAGCTCATGAACAGAAACTTCCCTCTGGTCCCATCCAACAAGATGTGCCAACGTCTACCGTGGTTCAAAAAAGATTAGAAAGCAACGTAACCTCCTCTCAGTGCAATACATACATATAGTTAGAGAACTCTATGCCCAAATACTTGTAGCTCTTGACCTATGAATGAAAAAAAGAGTGAGCATCTTTTGTACCCACAACCATCACCTTGGATCTATGAAAGTTCACATTCATTTGAGTACATAGATAGGGAAGGGGCTCTTTTTAAGCAACCTCCAAGTTGCACTCATGCACCGCCTGCCACCCCACAACTTCAGTAACACATATCTCTACATCAACTTGGAGAGAGGGGTACTATCTAGCATTGGAAGTTGAGAGAGAGATAAAGCCAAAGAAAAGAGCAAAGGTGTTCAAAGATCAAATTCTGGTTATAAATCACATATTTCAAAATGAGATATGGACGGGAGTCATTAGAGGAAGAGAGAATATAGTCCACAATGATAATTGTTGCCACATGTAGAGGAGCATGTATTCCGCTTGGTGTTGGGATTACTAAACATAAAGTGCCCATTTGGAATCTTTAGACTACAAGTCACACCAAAAGTCAAGAAATGGTCTTTCATGTCATTTGCATACATGTCTACTGGAAGAAAGGGACCAAGCACGGTCAACAATCTTCTAACGTGGGTTGCAGTTCAAGAGGCTAAAACTCATGGAATTGGCAAGTGAGAGTCCTAGCATTGAAGTCTCCAATCACAAAGACTCTACATTTTTTTACCGATTGATGTGTTGATACATTTCCGAGAGAAACGTATCAACACATCAATCGCCATGCTATGGAAAGGTTGGCTTTCATAACATTCTTTGGTGAGGAAGATTGGCACTTTAACACGCAAGCAATGTAGCAAGCACATCCACGATCATCCCCATCAACTAAAAAATTGGCTGAAAAGCCACCCACATCACAAGCAACCAACTCAACAAGTTGGAGCAGTTCTGACCTGACGTAAGTGGCAATCCCTCCAATGTTGTTTCTGCTTATTCCATGTAAAACCATCCAAGTCACACACATTGTTTCCCTTCATGCTCCCATGTGCCACCAAGCTGACCAGATCTTACTTTATGCCAAGTTGGAGGAGCACTTGTGTGCTTTGTCTTGTAAGCCCATGAATGTTCCACATCAAGATTTTGAGGGCCACGGATTGCTATTTTGAAGTTTCACGTCTTTTTTGAGTGATGACAACACACCCATCTCTTAAGAAACCAAAGAACCTCTTTTCTTTGAGCCTTCCTTGACCTTGTTCAGCTCCTTGCATCTTGCTTTTGCTTGTAGGGTTGTGAGATCAGGGTCTTATCAGATCTTCCTTCCTTTGAGAATAGCCTTGTGCAAACAAGGCTAGTGGCCAAGGTAGTACGTGGCAGAGCATCTTTCTTTCCAATGCGATAAGCTTGGACCAATTCAGGTTTGTGCACATGGATAGGATCAGCAAAGAAGGAAGTAGCACGTGGCTTGATGTCCTCATTCCCAACTTTGGCAAAACCTGAAATGCGTACATTCTTCACTCTTGCAAGCTGGTTGGTTTTCACTCTATTGCTCTTTTCCAAGAGCAATAGAGCAATAAACTTGAGCTCATCAACATACGATTTAATCTTTTAATTCAAGCTCCTTGAAAACCATTGTTGACCACATCTGACTTTTCTTGGACAGAAGTAGAAAGAGGAAGAAACATACCCAATAGTAGACTTGAGCTCTTGCAATATAGTACAATGATGGATAGATAGTAGCTATGATTTCATGTTCAAGACCTCCTTTGACGGATGCAACCTCAGTCATGACTGAATGCATACATGTTGTCATGGAACCCAAAATGCATGAGTTAGTTCATAGCCTCCTTTGGTATTCCTTTGGATTTCTGCAACCCTCCTTTGTTTCTCAAGTATTTCACCAATTTCCAAGGCAGATTTAGAATCACCCCATTGTAAAGCTCTAAGAAGCGGGGCGGGGCTGTTCATGTCTAAAAACACGTCACATGAAGCCAAGAATTGCACTTGTAGCTTGTCCATACCACGTCCATTTCCGCAGCAAAAATTTCAGTTCCAAAGGATGGAACCCTAGGGAGATCTACTACCCATGAGCTCCAACTGTAATTGGGTGTCTCGCAAGACTTCCAATGACACTAGAAAAAGAAGAAAACTCACAATCCTCCCCAAAACAGCTTCATATTAATGTAATCTGTATCATTAAAGCTCTTTGAGACATTCTTTCCAATGATACAAAAAACGCAACAAACCAATCCATAAATTACTCAAGAAACAATCAACGAAAAGTTTGGATCACAAAGTTTCCCACCCCTCAAGCAGCCGCATTTGAACGTCACAACTCACTCAAAATACATTCAACCAATGCAATCTCAGTGTTGTTGAAATGATACCATATATATGACAAGATGTTGTATATATCATCATTAAGAAACCATGTTGGTTTGCTTTTTGGTTCTATGACTTGAACCTCATTACAAGAAAATGTTATGGATTTAGCAAAAATAAAATGTTCATTATTAATGTTGACCTTGATTTGTTTTTTCTTAGGCTTTTAACTTTTGACTCTATGGGTTTTAGAGTTTGCCATTTCCTTTGTAAAGTATGTAGAAGATGTTTTATATGGGGGTCAAAATTTCATAGAGAAGGCATGCTTAGGGAAAATGATGAGTTTTAAAAATCAAGGAATTCAAACTATTTATATTTCACACATATCATTTGCCACAACCGATGTAGCAGAGAACCCTAGTTAGGTATAGATAGTGCACTTAACGTTGTTCTCGTATTGATGTGCAATTAGGGACCGACATAGCCGTTGGGGAGAGCTTACAAGGGATAGAGTTCCAATGGAGTGTAATTTTCCCAAGCTAATGTTCCAACCTAGCCACATTAGATAGTGCAGAATGTATTCTTTTTTCTTGAGCTTCAAGGGATGACCCTTGAAGCTCAAAGAAGGTTTGGCTCAACCCTAATCTCTCCTTTATGCTATGGTTATGAGGGAGCCGGTGTTTAAGCTTCTCTTACCGAGATTCTAAAGGGAAACCCTATACTCCTTGCTGAATCATGATTCATCAAGGAGTGAAGGGTAAAAGTGTTTGGCACCTTACACCTTACACCTTGTAGGAAGATTTTTTCAACCTTCTAAGCATCCTCCCATGCTTCCCTTGTTGATACTAGGTCCCCAAACTTGAACTCCATAAAGCAACACTAGCATCACTAAGCTCATGAACAGAAACTTCCTGGTCCCATCCAACAAGATGTGCCAACGCTTCACTGTGGTTCAAAAAAAGATTAGAAAGCAACGTAACCTCCCTCTCAGTGCAATACATACATATAGTTAGAGAACTCTATGCCCAAATACTTGTAGCTCTTGACCTATGAATGAAAAAAAAAGAGTGAGCATCTTTTGTACCCACAACCATCACCTTGGATCTATGAAAGTTCACATTCATTTGAGTACATAGATAGGGAAGGGGCTTTTTTGGGCAACCCTCCAAGTTGCACCACTATGCACCGCCCGCCACCCACAACTTCAGTAACACATATCTCTACATCAACTTGGAGAGAGGGTACTATCTAGCATTGGAAGTTGAGAGGAGATAAAGCCAAAGAAAAGAGCAAAGGTGTTCAAAGATCAAATTCTGGTTATAAATCACATATTTCAAAATGAGATATGGACGTGAGTCATTAGAGGAAGAGAGAACATAGTCCACAATGATAATTGTTGCCACATGTAGAGGAGTATGTATTCCGCTTGGTGTTGGGATTACTAAACATAAGTACCATTTGGAATCTTTAGACTACAAGTCACACCAAAAGTCAAGAAATGGTCTTTCATGTCATTTGCATACATGTCTACTGAAGAAAGGGACCAAGCACGGTCAACAATCTCTTCTAACGTAGGTTGCAGTTCAAGAGGCTGAAACTCATGGAATTGGCAAGTGAGAGTCCCAGCATTGAAGTCTCCAATCACAAAGACTCTACATTTCTCTCATTTTACCGATTGATGTGTTGATACATTTCCGAGAGAAACGTATCAACACATCAATCGCCATGCTATGGAAAGGCTGGCTTTCATAACATTCTTTGGTGAGGAAGATTGGCACTTTTAAACAAGCAATGTAGCAAGCACATCCACGATCATCCCCATCAACTAAAAAAATTGGCTGAAAAGCCACCCACATCACAAGCAACCAACCCAACAAGTTGAGCAGTTCTGACCTGACGTAAGTGGCAACCCCTCCAATGTTGTTTCTGCTTATTCCATGTAAACCATCCAAGTCACACACACATTGTTTCCCCTTCATGCTCCCCATGTGCCACCAAGTTGACCAGATCTACTTTATGCCAAGTTGAGGAGCACTTGTGTGCTTTGTCTTTGTAAGCCCATGAATGTTCCACATCAAGATTTTGAGGGCCACGGATTGCTATTTTGAAGTTTCAATTTTTGAGTGATGACAACACACCCATCTCTTAAGAAACCAAAGAACCTCCTTCTTGAGCTTCCTTGACCTTGTTCAGCTCCCTTGCATCTTGCTTTTTGCTTGTAGGGTTGTGAGACTGGGTCTTATCAGATCTTCCTTCCTTGAGAATAGCCTTGTGCAAACAAGGCTAGTGGCCAAGGTAGTACGTGGCAGAGCATCTTTCTTTCCAATGCGATGTTTTGGACCAATTCAGGTTTGTGCACATGGATAGGATCAGCAAAGAAGGAAGTAGCACCTGGCTTGATGTCCTCATTCCCCAACTTTGGCAAAACCTGAAATGCGTACATTCTTCACTCTTGCAAGCTGGTTGTTTTCTCACTCTATTGCTCTTTCCAAGAGCAATAGAGCAATAAACTTGAGCTTCATCAACATACGATTTAATCTTTAATTCAAGCCTTTTTGAAACCATTGTTGACCACATCTGACTTTTCTTGGACAAAGTAGAAAGAGTGGAAGAAACATACCCAATAGTAGACTTGAGCTCTTGCAATATAGTACAATGATGGATAGATAGTAGCTATGATTTCATGTCTAAGACCTCTCCTTTGACGGATGCAACCTCAGTTATGACTGAATGCATACATGTTGTCATGGAACCCAAAATGCATGAGTTAGTTCATACCCTCATTGGTATTCCTTTGGATTTCTGCAACCCCTCCTTTGTTTCTCAAGTATTTCACCAATTTCCAAGGCAGATTTAGAATCACCCCATTGTAAACCTCTAAGAAGTGGGGCGGGGGCCGTTCATGTCTAAAAAACACGTCACATGAAGCCAAGAATTGCACTGTAGCTTGTCCATACCACGTCCATTTCCGCAGCAAAATTTCAGTTCCAAAGGATGGAACCCTAGGGAGATCTACTACCCATGAGCTCCAAACTGCAATTGGGTGTCTCGCAAGACTTCCAATGACACTAGAAATAAGAAAACTCACAATCCTCCTCAAACAGCTTCATATTAATGCACCTGTATCATTGGAAGCGCCTTGAGACATTCTTTCCAATGATACAAAAACGCAACAAACCAATCCATAAATTACTCGCAACAATCAACGGTAAAGTTTTGGATCACAAAGTTTCCCACCCCCTCAAGCAGCCGCACTTGAACGTCACAACTCACTCAAAATACATTCAACCAATGCAATCTCAGTGTTGTTGAAATGATACCATATATATGACAAGATGTTGTATATATCATCATTAAGAAACCATGTTGGGTTGCGTTTTTTGTTCCATGACTTTGAACCTCATTACAAGAAAAATGTTATGGATTTAGCAAAATAAAATGTTCATTATTAATGTTGACCTTGGATTTGTTTTTTCTTAGGCTTTTAACTTTTTTGACTCTATGGGTTTTTAGAGTTTGCCATTTCTTGTAAAGTATGTAGAAGATAAGCTTTAAGTGGGTCAAAATTTCATAGAGAAGGCATGCTTAGTGGGAAAATGATGAGTTTTAAAATCAAGGAATTAAACTATTTATATTTCACACATATCATTTGCCACAACCGATGTAGCAGAATCCCTAGTTAGGTATAGATAGTGCACTTAACGTTGTTCGTATTGATGTGCAATAGGACCGATAGCGCTGGGGGGAGAGTTTTTACGCAAGGGATAGAGTTCCAATGAGTGTAATTTTCCAAGCTAATGTTCCAACCTAGCCACATTAGATAGTGCAGTAATTTGTGTATTCTTTTCTTTGAGCTTCAAGGATGACCCTTGAAGCTCAAAGAAGGTTTGGCTCAACCCTAATCTCTCCCTTTATGCTATGGTTATGAGAGGAGCTCGGTGTTAAGCTTCTCTCTTACCGAGATTCTAAAGGGTACCCTATACCCTTGCTGAATCATGATTCATCAAGGAGTGAAGGGTAAAGTGTTTGGCACCTTACACCTACACCTTGTAGGAAGATTTTTTCAACCTTCTAAGTATCCTCCCATGCTTCCTTTGTTGATACTAGGTCCCCAAACTTGAACTCCATAAAGCAACACTAGCATCACTAAGCTCATGAACAGAAAACTTCCTCTGGTCCCATCCAACAAGATGTGCCAACGTCTACCGTGGTTCAAAAAAGATTAGAAAGCAACGTAACCTCCTCTCAGTGCAATACATACATATAGTTAGAGAACTCTATGCCCAAATACTTGTAGCTCTTGACCTATGAATGAAAAAAAGAGTGAGCATCTTTTGTACCCACAACCATCACCTTGGATCTTATGAAAGTTCACATTCATTTGAGTACATAGATAGGGAAGGGGCTCTTTTAAGCAATTCTCCAAGTTGCACTCATGCACCGCCCGCCACCCACAACTTCAGTAACACATATCTCTACATCAACTTGGAGAGAGGGGTACTATCTAGCATTGGAAGTTGAGAGGAGATAAAGCCAAAGAAAAGAGCAAAGGTGTTCAAAGATCAAATTCTGGTTATAAATCACATATTTCAAAATGAGATATGGACGTGGGAGTCATTAGAGGAAGAGAGAACATAGTCCACAATGATAATTGTTGCCACATGTAGAGGAGTATGTATTCCGCTTGGTGTTGGGATTACTAAACATAAGTACCATTTGGAATCTTTAGACTACAAGTCACACCAAAAGTCAAGAAATGGTCTTTCATGTCATTTGCATACATGTCTACTGAAGAAAGGGACCAAGCACGGTCAACAATCTCTTTCTAACGTGGGTTGCAGTTCAAGAGGCTGAAACTCATGGAATTGGCAAGTGAGAGTCCTAGCATTGAAGTCTCCAATCACAAAGACTCTACATTTCTTCATTTTCTTTACGATTGATGTGTTGATACATTTCCAGAGAAACGTATCAACACATCAATCGCCATGCTATGGAAAGGTTGGCTTTCATAACATTCTTTGGTGAGGAAGATTGCACTTTAACACGCAAGCAATGTAGCAAGCACATCCACGATCATCCCCTATCAACTAAAAATTGGCTGAAAAGCCACCCCACATCACAAGCAAACCAACTCAACAAGTTGGAGCAGTTCTGACCTGACGTAAGTGGCAATCCCTCCAATGTTGTTTCTGCTTATTCCATGTAAACCATCCAAGTCACACACACATTGTTTCCCCTCTCATGCTCCCATGTGCCACCAAGTTGACCAGATCTACTTTATGCCAAGTTGGAGGAGCACTTTGTGTGCTTTGTCTTTGTAAGCCCATGAATGTTCCACATCAAGATTTTGAGGGCCACGGATTGCTATTTTGAAGTTTCACGTCTTTTTTTGAGTGATGACAACACACCCATCTCTTAAGAAACCAAAGAACCCTCTTCTTGAGCTTCCTTTGACCTTGTTCAGCCCTTGCATCTTGCTTTTGCTTGTAGGGTTGTGAGATCAGGGTCTTATCAGATCTTCCTTCCTTTTTTTTGAGAATAGCCTTGTGCAAACAAGGCTAGTGGCCAAGGTAGTACGTGGCAGAGCATCTTTTCTTTCCAATGCGATAAGCTTGGACCAATTCAGTTTGTGCACATGGATAGGATCAGCAAAGAAGGAAGTAGCACCTGGCTTGATGTCCCTATTCCCCAACTTTGGCAAACCTGAAATGCGTACATTCTTCACTCTTGCAAGCTGGTTGGTTTTCACTCTATTGCTCTTTCCAAGAGCAATAGAGCACAACTTGAGCTTCATCAACATACGATTTAATCTTTAATTCAAGCTCCTGAAACCATTGTTGACCACATCTGACTTTTCTTGGACAGAAGTAGAAAGAGGGAAGAAACATACCCAATAGTAGACTTGAGCTCTTGCAATATAGTACAATGATGGATAGATAGTAGCTATGATTTCATGTCTAAGACCTCCTTTGACGGATGCAACCTCAGTCATGACTGAATGCATACATGTTGTCATGGAACCCAAATGTGCATGAGTTAGTTCATAGCCTCCTTTGGTATTCCTTGATTTCCTAAACCCCTTGTTTCTCAAGTATTTCACCACTCCCCAAGGCAGATTTAGAATCACCCCATTGTAAAGCTCTAAGAAGCGGGGGCGGGGGCCGTTCATGTCTAAAACACGTCACATGAAGCCAAGAATTGCACTGTAGCTTGTCCATACCACGTCCATTTCGCAGCAAAATTTCAGTTCCAAAGGATGGAACCCTAGGGAGATCTACTCATCCATGAGCTCCAACCGTAATTGGGTGTCTCGCAAGACTTCCAATGACACTAGAAATAAGAAAAACTCACAATCCTCTCCAAAACAGCTTCATACACGTAATCTGGGTATCATTGAAGCGCCTTGAGACATTCTTTCCAATGATACAAAAACGCAACAAACCAATCCATAAATTACTCGCAACAATCAACGAAAGTTTTGGATCACAAAGTTTCCCACCCCTCAAGCAGCCGCACTTGGAACGTCACAACTCACTCAAAATACATTCAACCAATGCAATCTCAGTGTTGTTGAAATGATACCATATATATGACAAGATGTTGTATATATCATCATTAAGAAACCATGTTGGGTTGCGTTTTTTGGTTCCATGACTTGAACCTCATTACAAGAAAATGTTATGGATTTAGCAAAAATAAAATGTTCATTATTAATGTTGACCTTGATTTGTTTTTTTCTTAGGCTTTTTAACTTTTGACTCTATGGGTTTTAGAGTTTGCCATTTCTTTGTAAAGTATGTAGAAGATAAGCTTTTTAGGTGGGTCAAAATTTCATAGAGAAGGCATGCTTAGTGGGAAAATGATGAGTTTTAAAATCAAGGAATTCAAACTATTTATATTTCACACATATCATTTGCCACAACCGATGTAATGAGAATCCCTAGTTAGGTATAGATAGTGCACTTAACGTTGTTCGTATTGGATGTGCAAATTAGGGACCGAGAAGTGCATGGGAGAGCTTTTTAAGGGATAGAGTTCCAATGGAGTGGTAATTTTCCAAGCTAATGTTCCAAACCCAGCCACATTAGATAGTGCAGTAATTTAGTGTATTCTTCTTTTGAGCTTCAAGGGATGACCCTTGAAGCTCAAAGAAGGCTTGGCCTAACCCTAATCTCTCCTTTATGCTATGGTTATGAGGAGCTCTCGGTAAGCGAAGCTTCTCTTCTCTTACCGAGATTCTGGGGAACCCTATACTCCTTGCTGAATCATGATTCATCAAGGAGTGAAGGGTAAAGTGTTTGGCACCTTACACCTTACACCTTGTAGGAAGATTTTTCAACCTTCTAAGTATCCTCCCATGCTTCCTTTGTTGATACTAGGTCCCCAAACTTGAACTCCAAAGCAACACTAGCATCACTAAGCTCATGAACAGAAATCCCTGGTCCCATCCAACAAGATGTGCCAACGTCTACCGTGGTTCAAAAAGATTAGAAAGCAACGTAACCTCCTCTCAGTGCAATACATACATATAGTTAGAGAACTCTATGCCCAAATACTTGTAGCTCTTGACCTATGAATGAAAAAAAAAGAGTGAGCATCTTTTTGTACCCACAACCATCACCTTTGGATCTATGAAAGTTCACATTCATTTGAGTACATAGATAGGGAAGGGGCTTTTAAGCAATTCTCCAAGTTGCACTCATGCACCGCCCGCCACCCACAACTTCAGTAACACATATCTCTACATCAACTTGGAGAGAGGGGTACTATCTAGCATTGGAAGTTGAGAGGAGATAAAGCCAAAGAAAAGAGCAAAGGTGTTCAAAGATCAAATTCTGGTTATAAATCACATATTTCAAAATGAGATATGGACGTGGAGTCATTAGAGGAAGAGAGAACATAGTCCACAATGATAATTGTTGCCATGTAGAGGAGTATGTATTCCGCTTGGTGTTGGGATTACTAAACATAAGTACCATTTGGAATCTTTAGACTACAAGTCACACCAAAAGTCAAGAAATGGTCTTTCATGTCATTTGCATACATGTCTACTGAAGAAAGGGACCAAGCACGGTCAACACCCTTCTAACGTGGGTTGCAGTTCAAGAGGCTGAAACTCATGGAATTGGCAAGTGAGAGTCCTAGCATTGAAGTCTCCAATCACAAAGACTCTACATTTCTTCATTTCTGTCGATTGATGTGTTGATACATTTCCGAGAGAAACGTATCAACACATCAATCGCCATGCTATGGAAAGGTTGGCTTTCATAACATTCTTTGGTGAGGAAGATTGGCACTTTAACACGCAAGCAATGTAGCAAGCACATCCACGATCATCCCCATCAACTAAAAATCATTGAAAGCCACCCACATCACAAGCAACCAACTCCAACAAGTTGGAGCAGTTCTGACCTGACGTAAGTGGCAATCCTCCAATGTTGTTTCTGCTTATTCCATGTAAAACCATCCAAGTCACACATTGTTTCCCTTCATGCCCCCATGTGCCACCAAGTTGACCAGATCTACTTTATGCCAAGTTGGAGGAGCACTTGTGTGCTTTGTCTTTGTAAGCCCATGAATGTTCCACATCAAGATTTTGAGGGCCACGGATTGCTATTTTGAAGTTTCGTCGTTTTTTTGAGTGATGACAACACACCCATCTCTTAAGAAACCAAAGAACCTCTTTTGAGCTTCCTTGACCTTGTTCAGCTCCTTGCATCTTGCTTTTGCTTGTAGGGTTGTGGAGATCAGGGTCTTATCAGATCTTCCTTCCTTGAGAATAGCCTTGTGCAAACAAGGCTAGTGGCCGTAGTACGTGGCAGAGCATCTTTCTTTCCAATGCGATAAGCTTGGACCAATTCAGGTTTGTGCACATGGATAGGATCAGCAAAGAAGGAAGTAGCACGTGGCTTGATGTCCTCATTCCCAACTTTGGCAAAACCTGAAATGTGTACATTCTTCACTCTTGCAAGCTGGTTGGTTTTTTCACTCTATTGCTCTTTCCAAGAGTAAATAGAGCAATAAAACTTGAGCTTCATCAACATACGATTTAATCTTTTAATTCAAGCTCCTTGAAACCATTGTTGACCACATCTGACTTTTTCTTGACAGAAGTAGAAAAGTGGAAGAAACATACCCAATAGTAGACTTGAGCTCTTGCAATATAGTACAATGATGGATAGATAGTAGCTATGATTTCATGTCTAAGACCTTCCTTTGACGGATGCAACCTCAGTCATGACTGAATGCATACATGTTGTCATGGAACCCAAAATGTGCATGAGTTAGTTCATAGCCTCCTTGGTATTCCCTTGATTTCTGCAACCCTCCTTTGTTTCTCAAGTATTTCACCAATTTCCAAGGCAGATTTAGAATCACCCCATTGTAAAGCTCTAAGAAGGGGGCGGGGGCCGTTCATGTCTAAAACACGTCACATGAAGCCAAGAATTGCACTGTAGCTTGTCCATACCACGTCCATTTCCGCAGCAAAATTTCAGTTCCAAAGGATGGAACCCTAGGGAGATCTACTACCCATGAGCTCCAAATCCGTAATTGGGTGTCCGGCAAGACTTCCAATGACACTAGAAATAAGAAACTCACAATCCTCTCAAAACAGCTTCATACAATGTAACTGGGTATCATTGGAAGCGCTTTGAGACATTCTTTTTCCAATGATACAAAAAACGCAACAAACCAATCCATAAATTACTCGCAACAATCAACGAAAGTTTGGATCAAAGTTTCCCACCCCTCAAGCAGCCGCACTTGGAACGTCACAACTCACTCAAAATACATTCAACCAATGCAATCTCAGTGTTGTTGAAATGATACCATATATATGACAAGATGTTGTATATATCATCATTAAGAAACCATGTTATTGCGTTTTTTGGTTCCATGACTTGAACCTCATTACAAGAAAAATGTTATGGATTTAGCAAAATAAAATGTTCATTATTAATGTTGACCTTGGATTTGTTTTTTCTTAGGCTTTTTAACTTTGACTCCTATGGGTTTTTAGAGTTTGCCATTTCTTGTAAAGTATGTAGAAGATAAGCTTTAGGTGGGTCAAAATTTCATAGAGAAGGCATGCTTAGTGGGAAAATGATGAGTTTTAAAATCAAGGAATTCAAACTATTTATATTTCACACATATCATTTGCCACAACCGATGTAGCAGAACCCCTAGTTAGGTATAGATAGTGCACTTAACGTTGTTCGTATTGATGTGCAATTAGGGACCGAGAAGCGCCGTTGGGGGAGCTAAGGCAAGGGATAGAGTTCCAATGGAGTGTAATTTTCCAAGCTAATGTTCCAACCTAGCCACATTAGATAGTGCAGTACCTAGTGTATTTTTCTTTGAGCTTCAAGGATGACCCTTGAAGCTCAAAGAAGGTTTGGCTCAACCCTAATCTCTCCTTTATGCTATGGTTATGAGGAGCTCGGGAAGCGAAGCTTCTCTTCTTTACCGAGATTCTGGGGGTACCCTATACTCCTTGCTGAATCATGATTCATCAAGGAGTGAAGGTAAAAGTGTTTGGCACCTTACACCTTTACACCTTGTAGGAAGATTTTTTCAACCTTCTAAGTATCCTCCCATGCTTCCTTTGTTGATACTAGGTCCCCAAACTTGAACTCCATAAAGCAACACTAGCATCACTAAGCTCATGAACAGAAACTTCCTCTGGTCCCATCCAACAAGATGTGCCAACGTCTACCGTGGTTCAAAAAAAGATTAGAGCAACGTGAACCTCCTCTCAGTGCAATACATACATATAGTTAGAGAACTCTGTTTGCCCAAATACTTGTAGCTCTTGACCTATGAATGAAAAAAAGAGTGAGCATCTTTTGTACCCACAACCATCACCTTGGATCTATGAAAGTTCACATTCATTTGAGTACATAGATAGGGAAGGGGCTCTTTAAGCAACCTCCAAGTTGCACTCATGCACCGCCCGCCACCCACAACTTCAGTAACACATATCTCTACATCAACTTGGAGAGGGGGGGTACTATCTAGCATTGGAAGTTGAGAGGAGATAAAGCCAAAGAAAAAGAGCAAAGGTGTTCAAAGATCAAATTCTGGTTATAAATCACATATTTCAAAATGAGATATGGACGTGGAGTCATTAGAGGAAGAGAGAACATAGTCCACAATGATAATTGTTGCCACATGTAGAGGAGTATGTATTCCGCTTGGTGTTGGGATTACTAAACATAAGTACCATTTGGAATCTTTAGACTACAAGTCACACTAAAAGTCAAGAAATGGTCTTTCATGTCATTTGCATACATGTCTACTGAAGAAAGGGACCAAGCACGGTCAACAATCTCTTCTAACGTGGGTTGCAGTTCAAGAGGCTGAAACTCATGGAATTGGCAAGTGAGAGTCCTAGCATTGAAGTCTCCAATCACAAAGACTCTACATTTCTTCATTTCTACCGATTGATGTGTTGATACATTTCCGAGAGAAACGTATCAACACATCAATCGCCATGCTATGGAAAGGTTGGCTTTCATAACATTCTTTGGTGAGGAAGATTGGCACTTTTAACACGCAAGCAATGTAGCAAGCACATCCAATGATCATCCCCATCAACTAAAAATTGGCTGAAAAGCCACCCACATCACAAGCAACCAACTCAACAAGTTGGAGCAGTTCTGACCTGACGTAAGTGGCAATCCCTCCAATGTTGTTTCTGCTTATTCCATGTAAAACCATCCAAGTCACACACATTGTTTCCCTTCATGCTCCCATGTGCCACCAAGTTGACCAGATCTACTTTATGCCAAGTTGGAGGAGCACTGTGTGCTTTGTCTTTTGTAAGCCCATGAATGTTCCACATCAAGATTTTGAGGGCCACGGATTGCTATTTTGAAGTTTCACGTCTTTTTGAGTGATGACAACACACCCATCTCTTAAGAAACCAAAGAACCCTCTTTCTTGAGCTTCCTTGACCTTGTTCAGCTCCTTGCATCTTGCTTTTGCTTGTAGGGTTGTGAGATCAGGGTCTTATCAGATCTTCCTTCCTTGAGAATAGCCTTGTGCAAACAAGGCTAGTGGCCAAGGTAGTACGTGGCAGAGCATCTTTCTTTCCAATGCGATAAGCTTGGACCAATTCAGGTTTGTGCACATGGATAGGATCAGCAAAGAAGGAAGTAGCACCTGGCTTGATGTCCTCATTCCCCAACTTTGGCAAAACCTGGAAATGCGTACATTCTTCACTCTTGCAAGCTGGTTGGTTTTCACTCTATTGCTCTTTCCAAGAGCAATAGAGCAATAAACTTGAGCTTCATCAACATACGATTTAATTTTTTTACCCAAGCTCCTTGAAACCATTGTTGACCACATCTGACTTTTCTTGGACAGAAGTAGAAAGAGTGGAAGAAAACATACCCAATAGTAGACTTGAGCTCTGCAATATAGTACAATGATGGATAGATAGTAGCTATGATTTTTCATGTCTAAGACCTTCCTTGACGGATGCAACCTCAGTCATGACTGAATGCATACATGTTGTCATGGAACCCAAAATGCATGAGTTAGGTTCATAGCCTCCTTGGTATTCCTTTGGATTTCTGCAACCCTCCTTTGTTTCTCAAGTATTTCACCAACTCCCAAGGCAGATTTAGAATCACCCCATTGTAAAGCTCTTAAGAAGCGGGGGGCGGGGCCGTTCATGTAAAAAAAAACACGTCACATGAAGCCAAGAATTGCACTGTAGCTTGTCCATACCACGTCCATTTTCCGCAGCAAAATTTCAGTTCCAAAGGATGGAACCCTAGGGAGATCTACTACTCCATGAGCTCCAACTGTAATTGGGTGTCTCGCAAGACTTCCAATGACACTAGAAATAAGAAAACTCACAATCCTCTCAAAAACAGCATTAATGTATCATTGAATCGCCTTTTGAGACATTTTTTTCCAATGATACAAAAAAACGCAAATAAACCAATCCATAAATTACTCCGCAAACAATCAACGAAAGTTTTGGATCACAAAGTTTCCCACCCCTCAAGCAGCCGCACTTTGGAACGTCACAACTCACTCAAAATACATTCAACCAATGCAATCTCAGTGTTGTTGAAATGATACTTATATATATGACAAGATGTTGTATATATCATCATTAAGAAACCATGTTGGGTTGCGTTTTTGTTCCATGACTTGAACCTCATTACAAGAAAATGTTATGGATTTAGCAAAATAAAATGTTCATTATTAATGCTGACCTTGGATTTGTTTTTTCTTAGGCTTTTTAACTTTTGACTCTATGGGTTTTTAGAGTTTGCCATTTCTTGTAAACTATGTAGAAGATAAGCTTTAGGTGGGTCAAAATTTTCATAGAGAAGGCATGCTTAGTGGAAAAATGATGAGTTTTAAAATCAAGAATTCAAACTATTTATATTTCACATATCATTTGCCACAACCGATGTAGCAGAATCCCTAGTTAGGTATAGATAGTGCACTTTAACGTTGTTCGTATTGATGTGCAATTAGGACCGATAGCGCCGCTGGGGAGAGCTTTGGCCAAGGGATAGAGTTCCAATGGAGTGTAATTTTCCAAGCTAATGTTCCAACCCAGCCACATTAGATAGTGCAGTAATTTAGTAGGTTTTTTGAGCTTCAAGGATGACCCTTGAAGCTCAAAGAAGGTTTGGCCTCAACCCTAATCTCTCCTTTATGCTATGGTTATGAGAGGAGCTCGGTAAGCGAAGCTTCTCTTCTCTTACTGAGATTCTAAAGGGAAAACCCTATACTCCTTGCTGAATCATGATTCATCAAGGAGTGAAGGGTAAAAGGTTTGCACCTTACACCTTTTACACCTTGTAGGAAGATTTTTTTCAACCTTCTAAGTATCCTCCCATGCTTCCTTGTTGATACTAGGTCCCCAAACTTGAACTCCATAAAGCAACACTAGCATCACTAAGCTCATGAACAGAAACTTCCTCTGGTCCCATCCAACAAGATGTGCCAACGTCTACCGTGGTTCAAAAAAAGATTAGAAAGCAACGTAACTCCTCTCATACAATACATACATATAGTTAGAGAACTCTATGCCCAAATACTTGTAGCTCTTTGACCTATGAATGAAAAAGAGTGAGCATCTTTTGTACCCACAACCATCACCTTGGATCTATGAAAGTTCACATTCATTTGAGTACATAGATAGGGAGGGCCTCTTTAAGTACCTCCAAGTTGCACTCATGCACATGCCCGCCACCCACAACTTCAGTAACACATATCTCTACATCAACTTGGAGAGAGAGGGGCTCATCTAGCATTGGAAGTTGAGAGAGATAAAGCCAAAGAAAAGAGCAAAGGTGTTCAAAGATCAAATTCTGGTTATAAATCACATATTTCAAAATGAGATATGGACGTGGAGTCATTAGAGGAAGAGAGAACATAGTCCACAATGATAATTGTTGCCACATGTAGAGGAGTATGTATTCCGCTTGGTGTTGGGATTTACTAAACATAAGTACCATTTGGAATCTTTTAGACTATAAGTCACACAAAAAGTCAAGAAATGGTCTTTCATGTCATTTGCATACATGTCTACTGAAGAAAGGGACCAAGCACGGTCAACAATCTCTTCTAATGTGGGTTGCAGTTCAAGAGGCTGAAACTCATGGAATTGGCAAGTGAGAGTCCTAGCATTGAAGTCTCCAATCACAAAGACTCTACATTTCTCTTCATTTTCTACCGATTGATGTTGATACATTTCCGAGAGAAACGTATCAACACATCAATCGCCATGCTATGGAAAGGTTGGCTTTCATAACATTCTTTGGTGAGGAAGATTGGCACTTTTAACACGCAAGCAATGTAGCAAGCACATCCACGATCATCCCCATCAACTAAAATTGGCTGAAAAGCCACCCACATCACAAGCAACCAACTCAACAAGTTGGAGCAGTTCTGACCTTGACGTAAGTGGCAATCCCTCCAATGTTGTTTCTGCTTATTCCATAAAAACCATCCAAGTCACACATTGTTTCCCTTCATGCTCCCATGTGCCACCGCTGACCAGATCTACTTTATGCCAAGTTGGGAGGAGCACTAGGTGTGCTTTGTCTTTGTAAGCCCATGAATGTTCCACATCAAGATTTTTGAGGGCCACGGATTGCTATTTTGAAGTTTCACGTCTTTTTTGAGTGATGACAACACACCCATCTCTTAAGAAACCAAAGAACCTCTTTCTTGAGCTTCCTTGACCTTTGTTCAGCTCCTCTGCATCTTCGTTTTGCTTCAGGGTTGTGAGATCAGGTCTTATCAGATCTTCCTTCCTTGAGAATAGCCTTGTGTAAACAAGGCTAGTGGCCAAGGTAGTACGTGGCAGAGCATCTTTCTTTCCAATGCGATAAGCTTGGACCAATTCAGGTTTGTGCACATGGATAGGATCAGCAAAGAAGGAAGTAGCACCTTATTTGATGTCCTCATTCCCCAACTTTGGCAAACCTTGAAAAATGCGTACATTCTTCACTCTTGCAAGCTGGTTGTTTTTTCACTCTATTGCTCTTCCAAGAGCAATAGAGCAATAAACTTGAGCTTCATCAACATACGATTTAATCTTTAATTCAAGCTCCTTGAAACCATTGTTGACCACATCTGACTTTTCTTGACAGAAGTAGAAAGAGGGAAGAAACATACCCAATAGTAGACTTGAGCTCTTGCAATATAGTACAATGATGGATAGAGTAGCTATGATTTCATGTCTAAGACCTCTCCTTTGACGGATGCAACCTCAGTCATGAGACTGAATGCATACATGTTGTCATGGAACCCAAAATGTGCATGAGTTAGTTCATAGCCTCCTTGGTATCTCCCTTTTGATTTTGCAACCCCTCCTTTGTTTCTCAAGTATTTCACCAATTTCCAAGGCAGATTTAGAATCACCCCATTGTAAAGCTCTAAGAAGCGGGGGCGGGGCCGTTCATGTCTAAAAACACGTCACATGAAGCCAAGAATTGCACTGTAGCTTGTCCATACCACGTCCATTTCCGCAGCAAAATTTCAGTTCCAAAGGATGGAACCCTAGGGAGATCTACTACCCATGAGCTCCCAAATCCGTATTGGGTGTCTCTCGCAAGACTTCCAATGACACTAGAAATAAGAAAACTCACAATCCTCTCAAACAGCTTTCTTATTAATGTAATCTGCATCATTGGAAGCGCCTTGAGACATTCTTTTTCCAATGATACAAAAAACGCAACAAACCAATCCATAAATTACTCGCAACAATCAACGAAAGTTTTGGATCACAAAGTTTCCCACCCCTCAAGCAGCCGCACTTGGAACGTCACAACTCACTCAAAATACATTCAACCAATGCAACTCAGTGTTGTTGAAATGATACCATATATATGACAAGATGTTGTATATATCATCATTAAGAAACCATGTTGGGTTGCGTTTTTGGTTCCATGACTTGAACCTCATTACAAGAAAAAATGTTATGGATTTAGCAAAAAATAAAATGTTCATTATTAATGTTGACCTTGGATTTGTTTTTCTTAGGCTTTTTTAACTTTGACTCTATGGGTTTTAGAGTTTGCCATTCTTTGTAAACTATGTAGAAGATAAGCTTTAGGTGGGTCAAAATTTCATAGAGAAGGCATGCTTAGTGGGAAAATGATGAGTTTTAAAATCAAGGAATTCAAACTATTTATATTTCACACATATCATTTGCCACAACCGATGTAGCAGAATCCCTAGTTAGGTATAGATAGTGCACTTAACGTTGTTCGTATTGATGTGCAATTAGGACCGATAGCGCTGCTGTTGGGGGAGAGCTTGGCGCAAGGGATAGAGTTCCAATGGAGTGTATTCTTCAAGCTAATGTTCCAACCTAGCCACATTAGATAGTGCAGTAATCATAGTATTCTTTTCTTTGAGCTTCAAGGATGACCCTTTGAAGCTCAAAGAAGGTTTGGCTCAACCCTAATCTCCTTTATGCTATGGTTATGAGGAGCTCGGTAAGCGAAGCTTCTCTTCTCTTACCGAGATTCTTGGGGGTAGCCCTATACCCTCTTGCTGAATCATGATTCATCAAGGAGTGAAGGGTAAAGTGTTTGGCACCTACACCTACACCTTGTAGGAAGATTTTTTTTCAACCTTCTAAGTATCCTCCCATGCTTCCTTGTTGATACTAGGTCCCCAAACTTGAACTCCATAAAGCAACACTAGCATCACTAAGCTCATGAACAGAAACTTCCTCTGGTCCCATCCAACAAGATGTGCCAACGTCTACCGTGGTTCAAAAAAGATTAGAAAGCAACGTAACCTCCTCTCAGTGCAATACATACATATAGTTAGAGAACTCTATGCCCAAATACTTGTAGCTCTTGACCTATGAATGAAAAAAGAGTGAGCATCTTTTGTACCCACAACCATCACCTTGATCTATGAAAGTTCACATTCATTTGAGTACATAGATAGGAAGGGGCCTTTAAGCAATTCTCCAAGTTGCACTCATGCACCGCCCGCCACCCACAACTTCAGTAACACATATCTCTACATCAACTTGGGAGAGAGGGGTACTATCTAGCATTGGAAGTTGGAGAGAGATAAAGCCAAAGAAAAGAGCAAAAGGTGTTCAAAGATCAAATTTGCTATAAATCACATATATTTCAAAATGAGATATGGACGTGGAGTCATTAGAGGAAGAGAGAACATAGTCCACAATGATAATTGTTGCCACATGTAGAGGAGTATGTATTCCGCTTGGTGTTGGGATTACTAAACATAAGTACCATTTGGAATCTTTAGACTACAAGTCACACCAAAAGTCAAGAAATGGTCTTTCATGTCATTTGCATACATGTCTAATGAAGAAAGGGACCAAGCACGGTCAACAATCTCTTCTAACGTGGGTTGCAGTTCAAGAGGCTGAAACTCATGGAATTGGCAAGTGAGAGTCCTAGCATTGAAGTCTCCAATCACAAAGACTCTACATTTCTTCATTTTTGCCGATTGATGTGTTGGATACATTTCCGAGAGAAACGTATCAACACATCAATCGCCATGCTATGGAAAGGTTGGCTTTCATAACATTCTTTGGTGAGGAAGATTGGCACTTTTAACACGCAAGCAATGTAGCAAGCACATCCACGATCATCCCCATCAACTAAAAAATTGGCTGAAAAGCCACCCACATCACAAGCAACCAACTCAACAAGTTGGAGCAGTTCTGACCTGACGTAAGTGGCAATCCTCCAATGTTGTTTTGCTTATTCCATGTAAAACCATCCAAGTCATTACACACATTGTTTCCCTTCATGCTCCCATGTGCCACCAAGTTGACCAGATCTACTTTATGCCAAGTTGGAGGAGCACTTGTGTGCTTTTGTCTTTGTAAGCCCATGAATGTTCCACATCAAGATTTTGAGGGCCACGGATTGCTATTTTGAAGTTTCACGTCTTTTTTGAGTGATGACAACACACCCATCTCTTAAGAAACCAAAGAACCCTCTTTCTTGAGCTTCCTTGACCTTTTGTTCAGCTCCTTGCATCTTGCTTTTTGCTTGTAGGGTTGTGAGATCAGGGTCTTATCAGATCTTCCTTCCTTTTTTGAGAATAGCCTTGTGCAAACAAGGCTAGTGGCCAAGGTAGTACGTGGCAGAGCATCTTTTCTTTCCAATGCGATAAGTTTGGACCAATTCAGGTTTGTGCACATGGATAGGATCAGCAAAGAAGGAAGTAGCACCTGGCTTGATGTCCCTATTCCCCAACTTTGGCAAAACCTGAAATGCGTACATTCTTCACTCTTGCAAGCTGGTTGGTTTTTCACTCTATTGCTCTTTCCAAGAGCAAATAGAGCAATAAACTTGAGCTTCATCAACATACGATTTAATCTTTAATTCAAGCCCTTGAAACCATTGTTGACCACATCTGACTTTTCTTGGACAGAAGTAGAAAGAGTGGAAGAAACATACCCAATAGTAGACTTGAGCTCTTGCAATATAGTACAATGATGGATAGATAGTAGCTATGATTTCATGTCTAAGACCTCTCCTTTGACGGATGCAACCTCAGTCATGACTGAATGCATACATGTTGTCATGGAACCCAAAATGTGCATGAGTTAGTTCATAGCCTCCTTGGTATTCCTTTTGATTTCTGCAACCCTCCTTTGTTTCTCAAGTATTTCACCAATTTCCAAGGCAGATTTAGAATCACCCCATTGTAAAGCTCTAAGAAGGGGGGCGGGGGCTGTTCATGTCTAAAAAACACGTCACATGAAGCCAAGAATTGCACTGTAGCTTGTCCATACCACGTCCATTTCCGCAGCAAAATTTCAGTTCCAAAGGATGGAACCCTAGGGAGATCTACTACTCCATGAGCTCCAAATCCGTAATTGGGTGTCTCGCAAGACTTCCAATGACACTAGAAATAAGAAAACTCACAATCCTCTCAAAACAGCTTCATACATGTATCTGGGTATCATTGAAGCGCCTTGAGACATCTTTTTCCAATGATACAAAAAACGCAACAAACCAATCCATAAATTACCGCAACAATCAACGAAAGTTTTGGATCACAAAGTTTCCCACCCCTCAAGCAGCCGCACTTGGAACGTCACAACTCACTCAAAATACATTCAACCAATGCAATCTCAGTGTTGTTGAAATGATACTATATATATGACAAGATGTTGTATATATCATCATTAAGAAACCATGTTGGTTATGTTTTTGGTTCCATGACTTGAACTCATTACAAGAAAATGTTATGGATTTAGTAAAAATAAAATGTTCATTATTAATGTTGACCTTGGATTTGTTTTTTTCTTAGGCTTTTTAACTTTGACTCTATGGGTTTTTAGAGTTTGCCATTTCTTGTAAACTATAGAAGATAAGCTTTAGGTGGGTCAAAATTTCTTATAGAGAAGGCATGCTTAGTGGAAAAAATGATGAGTTTTAAAATCAAGGAATTCAAACTATTTATATTTCACACATATCATTTGCCACAACCGATGTAGCGTAATCCCTAGTTAGGTATAGAGATAGTGCACTTAACGTTGTTCGTATTGGATGTGCAATTAGGACCGATAGCGCCTGGGAGAGCTTGGCTTAAGGGATAGAGTTCCAATGGAGTGTAATTTTCCAAGCTAATGTTCCAACCTAGCCACATTAGATAGTGCAGGTAGTATTTTTTTTGAGCTTCAAGGGATGACCCTTGAAGCTCAAAGAAGGTTTGGCTCAACCCTAATCTCTCCTTTATGCTATGGTTATGAGAGGAGCTCGGTAAGCGAAGCTTCTCTTCTCTTACCGAGATTCTAAGAAATTCTATACTCCTTGCTGAATCATGATTCATCAAGGAGGAAGGGTAAAGTGTTTGGCACCTTACACCTTACACCTTGTAGGAAGATTTTTTCAACCTTCTAAGTATCCTCCCATGCTTCCCTTGTTGATACTAGGTCCCCAAACTTGAACTCCATAAAGCAACACTAGCATCACTAAGCTCATGAACAGAAACTTCCTCTGGTCCCATCCAACAAGATGTGCCAACGTCTACCGTGGTTCAAAAAAGATTAGAAAGCAACGTAACCTCCTCTCTCAATACATACATATAGTTAGAGAACTCTATGCCCAAATACTTGTAGCTCTTGACCTATGAATGAAAAAAGAGTGAGCATCTTTGTACCCACAACCATCACCTTGATCTATGAAAGTTCACATTCATTTGAGTACATAGATAGGGAAGGGGCTCTTTTTAAGTACCTCCAAGTTGCACTCATGCACCGCCTGCCACCCACAACTTCAGTAACACATATCTCACATCAATCCTTGGAGAGAGGGGTACTATCTAGCATTGGTTGGAGAGGAGATAAAGCCAAAGAAAAGAGCAAAGGTGTTCAAAGATCAAATTCTGGTTATAAATCACATATTTCAAAAATGAGATATGGACGTGGAGTCATTAGAGGAAGAGAGAACATAGTCCACAATGATAATTGTTGCCACATGTAGAGGAGTATGTATTCCGCTTGGTGTTGGGATTACTAAACATAAGTACCATTTGGAATCTTTAGACTACAAGTCACACTCAAAAGTCAAGAAATGGTCTTTCATGTCATTTGCATACATGTCTACTGGAAGAAAGGGACCAAGCACGGTCAACAATCTCTTCTAACGTGGGTTGCAGTTCAAGAGGCTGAAACTCATGGAATTGGCAAGTGAGAGTCCTAGCATTGAAGTCTCCAATCACAAAGACTCTTACATTTCTCTCATTTCTGTCGATTGATGTGTTGATACATTTCCGAGAGAAACGTATCAACACATCAATCGCCATGCTATGGAAAGGTTGGCTTTCATAACATTCTTTGGTGAGGAAGATTGGCACTTTAACACGCAAGCAATGTAGCAAGCACATCCACGATCATCCCCATCAACTAAAAATTGGCTGAAGCCACCCACATCACAAGCAAACCAACCAACAAGTTGGAGCAGTTCTGACCTGACGCGGCAATCCCTCCAATGTTGTTTCTGCTTATTCCATGTAAAAACCATCCAAGTCACACACATTGTTTCCCTTCATGTCTCCCATGTGCCACCAAGTTGACCAGATCTACTTTTATGCCAAGTTGGAGGAGCAATTTGTGTGCTTTGTCTTTGTAAGCCCATGAATGTTCCACATCAAGATTTTGAGGGCCACGGATTGCTATTTTGAAGTTTCACGTCTTTTTTGGAGTGATGACAACACACCCATCTCTTAAGAAACCAAAGAACCCCTCTTCTTGAGCTTCCTTGACCTTGTTCAGCTCCTTGCATCTTGCTTTTTGCTTGTAGGGTTGTGAGATCAGGTCTTATCAGATCTTCCTTCCTTTTGAGAATAGCCTTGTGCAAACAAGGCTAGTGGCCAAGGTAGTACGTGGCAGAGCATCTTCTTTTTTCCAATGCGATAAGCTTGACCAATTCAGGTTTGTGCACATGGATAGGATCAGCAAAGAAGGAAGTAGCACGTGGCTTGATGTCCTCATTCCCAACTTTGGCAAAAAACCTGAAATGCGTACATTCTTCACTCTTGCAAGCTGGTTGGTTTTTTCTCACTCTATTGCTCTTCCAAGAGCAATAGAGCAATAAACTTGAGCTTCATCAACATACGATTTAATCTTTTTTAATTCAAGCCCTTGAAACCATTGTTGACCACATCTGACTTTTTCTTGGACAGAAGTAGAAAGAGTGGAAGAAACATACCCAATAGTAGACTTGAGCTCTTTGCAATATAGTACAATGATGGATAGATAGTAGCTATGATTTCATGTCTAAGACCTCTCCTTTGACGGATGCAACCTCAGTCATGACTGAATGCATACATGTTGTCATGGAACCCAAAATGTGCATGAGTTAGTTCATAGCCTCCTTGGTATTCCTTTGGATTTCTGCAACCCTCCTTTGTTTCTCAAGTATTTCACCAATTTCCAAGGCAGATTTAGAATCACCCCATTGTAAAGCTCTAAGAAGCGGGGGGCGGGGGCCGTTCATGTCTAAAAAAACACGTCACATGAAGCCAAGAATTGCACTGTAGCTTGTCCATACCACGTCCATTTCGCAAAATTTCAGTTCCAAAGGATGGAACCCTAGGAGATCTACTACTCCATGAGCTCCAAATCCGTAATTGGGTGTCTCGCAAGACTTCCAATGACACTAGAAATAAGAAAAACTCACAATCCTCTCAAAACAGCTTCATACAATGCAATCTGGGTATCATTGGAAGCGCCTTGAGACATTCTTTCCAATGATACAAAAAAACGCAACAAACCAATCCATAAATTACTCGCAACAATCAACGAAAGTTTTGGATCACAAAGTTTCCCACCCCCTCAAGCAGCCGCACTTGGAACGTCAAGCAACTCACTCAAAATACATTCAACCAATGCAATCTCAGTGTTGTTGAAATGATACCATATATATGACAAGATGTTGTATATATCATCATTAAGAAACCATGTTGGGTTGCGTTTTTGGTTCCATGACTTGAACCTCATTACAAGAAAAATGTTATGGATTTAGCAAAATAAAATGTTCATTATTAATGTTGACCTTGGATTTGTTTTTTCTTAGGTTTTTAACTTTTTTGACTCTATGGGTTTTTAGAGTTTGCCATTTCTTGTAAACTATGTAGAAGATAAGCTTTAGGTGGGTCAAAATTTCATAGAGAAGGCATGCTTAGTGGGAAAATGATGAGTTTTAAAATCAAGGAATTCAAACTATTTATATTTCACACATATCATTTGCCACAACCGATGTAGCAGAATCCTAGTTAGGTATAGATAGTGCACTTAACGTTGTTAAATTATTGGATGTGCAATTAGGACCGATAGCGCCGTTGGGGAGAGCTTGGCGCAAGGGATAGAGAGTTCCAATGGAGTGTAATTTTTTCCAAGCTAATGTTCCAACCTAGCCACATTAGATAGTGCAGTAACCTAGTGCACCTTTTCTTTGAGCTTCAAGGGATGACCCTTGAAGCTCAAAGAAGGTTTAACTCAACCCTAATCTCTCCTTTATGCTATGGTTATGAGGAGGAGCTCGGTAAGCGAAGCTTCTCTTCTCTTACCGAGATTCTAAAGGGTACCCTATACTCCTTGCTGAATCATGATTCATCAAGGAGTGAAGGGTAAAGTGTTTGGCACCTTACACCTTACACCTTGTAGGAAGATTTTTTTTTCAACCTTCTAAGTATCCTCCCATGCTTCCTTGTTGATACTAGGTCCCCAAACTTGAACTCCATAAAGCAACACTAGCATCACTAAGCTCATGAACAGAAACTTCCTCTGGTCCCATCCAACAAGATGTGCCAACGTCTACCGTGGTTCAAAAAAGATTAGAAAGCAACGTAACCTCCTCTCAGTGCAATACATACATATAGTTAGAGAACTCTATGCCCAAATACTTGTAGCTCTTGACCTATGAATGAAAAAAAAGAGTGAGCATCTTTTTTGTACCCACAACCATCACCTTGGATCTATGAAAGTTCACATTCATTTGAGTACATAGATAGGGAAGGGGCTCTTTTTAAGCAATTCTCCAAGTTGCACTCATGCACCGCCCGCCACCCACAACTTCAGTAACACATATCTCTACATCAACTTGGAGAGAGGGGTACTATCTAGCATTGGAAGTTGGAGAGGAGATAAAGCCAAAGAAAAGAGCAAAGGTGTTCAAAGATCAAATTCTGGTTATAAATCACATATTTCAAAACAGATATGGACATTGGAGTCATTAGAGGAGGAAGAGAGAACATAGTCCACAATGATAATTGTTGCCACATGTAGAGGAGTATGTATTCCGCTTGGTGTTGGGATTACTAAACATAAAGTACCATTTGGAATCTTTAGACTACAAGTCACACCAAAAGTCAAGAAAATGGTCTTTCATGTCATTTGCATACATGTCTACTGAAGAAAGGGACCAAGCACGGTCAACAATCTCTTCTAACGTGGGTTGCAGTTCAAGAGGCTGAAACTCATGGAATTGGCAAGTGAGAGTCCTAGCATTGAAGTCTCCAATCACAAAGACTCTACATTTCTCTCATTTCTACCGATTGATGTGTTGATACATTTCCGAGAGAAACGTATCAACACATCGCAATGCTATGGGAAAGGTTGGCTTTCATAACATTCTTTTGGTGAGGAAGATTGGCACTTTTAACACGCAAGCAATGTAGCAAGCACATCCACGATCATCCCCATCAACTAAAAAATTGGCTGAAAAGCCACCCACATCACAAGCAACCAAACTCAACAAGTTGGAGCAGTTCTGACCTGACGTAAGTGGCAATCCCTCCAATGTTGTTTCTGCTTATTCCATGTAAAACCATCCAAGTCACACACATTGTTTCCCTTCATGCTCCCATGTGCCACCAAGTTGACCAGATCTACTTTATGCCAAGTTGGAGGAGCACTTGTGTGCTTTGTCTTTGTAAGCCCATGAATGTTCCACATCAAGATTTTGAGGGCCACGGATTGCTATTTTGAAGTTTCACGTCTTTTTGAGTGATGACAACACACCCATCTCTTAAGAAACCAAAGAACCCTCTTTCTTGAGCTTCCTTGACCTTGTTCAGCTCCTTGCATCTTGCTTTTGCTTGTAGGGTTGTGAGATCAGGGTCTTATCAGATCTTCCTTCCTTGAGAATAGCCTTGTGCAAACAAGGCTAGTGGCCAAGGTAGTACGTGGCAGAGCATCTTTCTTTCCAATGCGATAAGCTTGGACCAATTCAGGTTTGTGCACATGGATAGGGATCAGCAAAGAAGGAAGTAGCACCTGGCTTGATGTCCTCATTCCCCAACTTTGGCAAAACCTGAAATGCGTACATTCTTCACTCTTGCAAGCTGGTTGGCCTTCTCACTCTATTGCTCTTCCAAGAGCAATAGAGCAATAAACTTGAGCTTCATCAACATACGATTTAATCTTTAATTCAAGCTCCTTGAAACCATTGTTGACCACATCTGACTTTTTCTTGGACAGAAGTAGAAAGAGTGGAAGAAACATACCCAATAGTAGACTTGAGCTCTTGCAATATAGTACAATGATGGATAGATAGTAGCTATGATTTCATGTCTAAGACCTCTCCTTTGACGGATGCAACCTCAGTCATGACTGAATGCATACATGTTGTCATGGAACCCAAAATGTGCATGAGTTAGTTCATAGCCTCCTTGGTATTCCTTTGGATTTCTGCAACCCCTCCTTTGTTTCTCAAGTATTTCACCAATTTCCAAGGCAGATTTAGAATCACCCCATTGTAAAGCTCTAAGAAGCGGGGCGGGGCCGTTCATGTCTAAAAAACACGTCACATGAAGCCAAGAATTGCACTGTAGCTTGTCCATACCACGTCCATTTCCGCAGCAAAATTTCAGTTCCAAAGGATGGAACCCTAGGGAGATCTACTACCCATGAGCTCCAAACCGTAATTAGGTGTCTCGCAAGACTTCCAAATGACACTAGAAATAAGAAACTCACAATCCTCTCAAAACAGCTTCATACAATGTATCTGGGTATCATTGGAAGAGGCTGAGACATTCTTTTCCAATGATACAAAAACGCAACAAACCAATCCATAAATTACTCGCAACAATCAACGAAAGTTTTGGATCACTAAGTTTCCCACCCTCAACCGAGACTTGAACGTCACACTCACTCAAATACATTCAACCAATGCAATCTCAGTGTTGTTGAAATGATACCATATATGACAAGATGTTGTATATATCATCATTAAGAAACCATGTTGGGTTGCGTTTTTTGGTTCCATGACTTGAACCTCATTACAAGAAAAATGTTATGGATTTAGCAAAAATAAAATGTTCATTATTAATGTTGACCTTGGATTGTTTTTTTCTTAGGCTTTTTAACTTTGACTCTATGGGTTTTAGAGTTTGCCATTTCTTGTAAACTATGTAGAAGATAAGCTTTAGGTGGGTCAAAATTTCATAGAGAAGGCATGCTTAGTGGGAAAATGATGAGTTTTAAAATCAAGGAATTCAAACTATTTATATTTCACACATATCATTTGCCACAACCGATGTAGCAGAATCCCTAGTTAGGTATAGATAGTGCACTTAACGTTGTTCATTGGATGTGCAATTAGGGACCGATATTGCCGTTGGGGAGAGCTTGGCGCAAGGGATAGAGTTCCAATGGAGTGTAATTTTCAAGCTAATGTTCCAACCTAGCCACATTAGATAGTGCAGTAACCTAGTGCCTTCTTTTGAGCTTCAAGGATGACCCTTGAAGCTCAAAAGAAGGTTTGGCTCAACCCTAATCTCTCCTTTATGCTATGGTTATGAGGAGCCTCGGTGGCAGAAGCTTCTCTTCTCTTACCGAGATTCTGGGGTGGCCTATACTCCTTGCTGAATCATGATTCATCAAGGAGTGAAGGGTAAAGTGTTTGGCACCTTACACCTTACACCTTGTAGGAAGATTTTTTTCAACCTTCTAAGTATCCTCCCATGCTTCCTTGTTGATACTAGGTCCCCAAACTTGAACTCCATAAAGCAACACTAGCATCACTAAGCTCATGAACAGAAACTTCCTCCGTCCCATCCAACAAGATGTGCCAACGTCTACTGTGGTTCAAAAAAGATTAGAAAGCAACGTAACCTCCTCTCAAAGGCAATACATACATATAGTTAGAGAACTCTATGCCCAAATACTTGTAGCCTTTGACCTATGAATGAAAAAGAGTGAGCATCTTTTGTACCCACAACCATCACCTTGGATCTATGAAAGTTCACATTCATTTGAGTACATAGATAGGGAAGGGGCTCTTTTTGGGCCAATTCTCAAGTTGCCTCATGCACCGCCGCCACCCACAACTTCAGTAACACATATCTCTACATCAACTTGGAGAGAGGGGTACTATCTAGTGGAAGTTGGAGAGGAGATAAAGCCAAAAGAAAAGAGCAAAGGTGTTCAAAGATCAAATTCTGGTTATAAATCACATATTTCAAAATGAGATATGGACATTGGAGTCATTAGAGGAAGAGAGAACATAGTCCACAATGATAATTGTTGCCACATGTAGAGGAGTATGTATTCCGCTTGGTGTTGGGATTACTAAACATAAGTACCATTTGGAATCTTTAGACTACAAGTCACACCAAAAGTCAAGAAATGGTCTTTCATGTCATTTGCATACATGTCTACTGAAGAAAGGGACCAAGCACGGTCAACAATCTTCTAACGTGGGTTGCAGTTCAAGAGGCTGAAACTCATGGAATTGGCAAGTGAGAGTCCTAGCATTGAAGTCTCCAATCACAAAGACTCTACATTTCTCTCATTTCTACCGATTGATGTGTTGATACATTTCCGAGAGAAACGTATCAACACATCAATCGCCATGCTATGGAAAGGTTGGCTTTCATAACATTCTTTGGTGAGGAAGATTGGCACTTTAACACGCAAGCAATGTAGCACATCCACGATCATCCCCATCAACTAAAAATTGGCTGAAAAGCCACCCACATCTACAAGCAACCAACTCAACAAGTTGAGCAGTTCTGACCTGACGTAAGTGGCAATCCCTCCCAATGTTGTTTCTGCTTATTCCATGTAAACCATCCAAGTCACACACATTGTTTCCCTTCATGCTCCCATATTGCCCACCAAGTTGACCAGATCTACTTTATGCCAAGTTGGAGGAGCATTTTGTGTGCTTTGTCTTTGTAAGCCCATGAATGTTCCACATCAAGATTTGAGGGCCACGGATTGCTATTTTGAAGTTTCACGTCTTTTGAGTGATGACAACACACCCATCTCTTTAAGAAACCAAAGAACCCTCTTTCTTGAGCTTCCTTGACCTTGTTCAGCTCCTTGCATCTTGCTTTTTGCTTGTAGGGGTTGTGAGATCAGGGTCTTATCAGATCCTTCCTTTTTTTGAGAATAGCCTTGTGCACCCGACAAGGCTAGTGGCCAAGGTAGTACGTGGCAGAGCATCTTTCTTTCCAATGCGATAAGCTTGGACCAATTGTGTTTGTGCACATGGATAGGATCAGCAAAGAAGAAGTAGCACCTGACTTGATGTCCTCATTCCCCAACTTTGGCAAAACCTGAAATGCGTACATTCTTCACTCTTGCAAGCTGGTTGGCCTTCTCACTCTATTGCTCTTTCCAAGAGCAATAGAGCAATAAACTTGAGCTTCATCAACATACGATTTAATTTTTTAATTCAAGCTCCTTGAAACCATTGTTGACCACATCTGACTTTTCTTGGACAGAAGTAGAAAGAGTGGAAGAAACATACCCAATAGTAGACTTGAGCTCTTGCAATATAGTACAATGATGGATAGATAGTAGCTATGATTTCATGTCTAAGACCTCTCCTTTGACGGATGCAACCTCAGTCATGACTGAATGCATACATGTTGTCATGGAACCCAAAATGTGCATGAGTTAGTTCATAGCCTCCTCTTGGTATTCCTTTGGATTTCTGCAACCCTCCTTTGTTTCTCAAGTATTTCACCAATTTCCAAGGCAGATTTAGAATCACCCCATTGTAAAGCTCTAAGAAGCGGGGGGGGGCCGTTCATGTCTAAAAACACGTCACATGAAGCCAAGAATTGCACTGTAGCTTGTCCATACCACGTCCATTTCGCAGCAAAATTTCAGTTCCAAAGGATGGAACCCTAGGGAGATCTACTACTCCATGAGCTCCAAATCCGTAATTGGGTGTCTCGCAAGACTTCCAATGACACTAGAAATAAGAAAACTCACAATCCTCTCAAAACAGCTTCATACAATGCAATCTGGGTATCATTGGAAGCTTGCCTTGAGACATTCTTTCCAATGATACAAAAACGCAACAAACCAATCCATAAATTACCGCAACAATCAACGAAAAGTTTTGGATCACAAAGTTTCCCACCCCCTCAAGCAGCCGCACTTGGAACGTCACAACTCACTCAAAATACATTCAACCAATGCAATCTCAGTGTTGTTGAAATGATACCATATATATGACAAGATGTTGTATATATCATCATTAAGAAACCATGTTGGGTTGCGTTTTTGGTTCCATAACTTGAACCTCATTACAAGAAAAATGTTATGGATTTAGCAAAAATAAAATGTTCATTATTAATGTTGACCTTGGATTTGTTTTTCTTAGGCTTTTAACTTTTTGACTCTATGGGTTTTAGAGTTTGCCATTTCTGTAAACTATGTAGAAGATAAGCTTTAGGTGGGTCAAAATTTCATAGAGAAGGCATGCTTAGTGGGGAAAATGATGAGTTTTAAAATCAAGGAATTCAAACTATTTATATTTCACACATATCATTTGCCACAACCGATGTAGCAGAATCCCTAGTTAGGTATAGATAGTGCACTTAACGTTGTTCGTATTGGATGTGCAATTAGGACCGATAGCGCCGTTGGGAGAGCTTGGCGCAAGGGTAGAGTTCCAATGGAGTGTAATTTTCAAGCTAATGTTCCAACCTAGCCACATTAGATAGTGCAGGAACCTAGTGTCTTTTTGAGCTTCAAGGGATGACCCTTGAAGCTCAAAGAAGGTTTGCTCAACCCTAATCTCTCCTTTATGCTATGGTTATGAGAGGGCTCAGTAAGCTTCTCTTCTCTTACCGAGATTCTAAAGGGTACCCTATACTCCTTGCTGAATCATGATTCATCAAGGAGTGAAGGGTAAAGTGTTTGGCACCTTACACCTTACACCTTGTAGGAAGATTTTTTCAACCTTCTAAGTATCCTCCCATGCTTCCTTGTTGATACTAGGTCCCCAAACTTGAACTCCATAAAAGCAACACTAGCATCACTAAGCTCATGAACAGAAACTTCCTCTGGTCCCATCCAACAAGATGTGCCAACGTCTACCGTGGTTCAAAAAAAGATTAGAAAGCAACGTAACCTCCTCTCATTGCAATACATACATATAGTTAGAGAACTCTATGCCCAAATACTTGTAGCTCTTGACCTATGAATGAAAAAAAGAGTGAGCATCTTTTGTACTCCACAACCATCACCTTGGATCATATGAAAGTTCACATTCATTTGAGTACATAGATAGGGAAGGGCTCTTTTAAGCAATTCTCCAAGTTGCACTCATGCACCGCCCGCCACCCACAACTTCAGTAACACATATCTCTTACATCAACTTGGAGAGAGGGGTACTATCTAGCATTGGAAGTTGAGAGGAGATAAAGCCAAAGAAAAGAGCAAAGGTGTTCAAAGATCAAATTCTGGTTATAAATCACATATTTCAAAATGAGATATGGACGTGGAGTCATTAGAGGAAGAGAGAACATAGTCCACAATGATAATTGTTGCCACATGTAGAGGAGTATGTATTCCGCTTGGTGTTGGGATTACTAAACATAAGTACCATTTGGAATCTTTAGACTACAAGTCACACCAAAAAGTCAAGAAATGGTCTTTCATGTCATTTGCATACATGTCTACTGAAGAAAGGGACCAAGCACGGTCAACAATCTCTCTTCTAACGGGGTTGCAGTTCAAGAGGCTGAAACTCATGGAATTGGCAAGTGAGAGTCCTAGTATTGAAGTCTCCTATCACAAAGACTCTACATTTCTCATTTTACCGATTGATGTGTTGATACATTTCCGAGAGAAACGTATCAACACATCAATCGCCATGCTATGGAAAGGTTGGCTTTCATAACATTCTTTGGTGAGGAAGATTGGCACTTTTAACACGCAAGCAATGTAGCACATCCACGATCATCCCCATCAACTAAAAATTGGCTGAAAAGCCACCCACATCACAAGCAACCAACTCAACAAGTTGGAGCAGTTCTGACCTGACGTAAAGTGGCAATCCCTCCAATGTTGTTTCTGCTTATTCCATGTAAAAAACCATCCAAGTCACACACATTGTTTCCTTCATGCTCCCATGTGCCAAAGTTGACCAGATCTACTTTATGCCAAGTTGGAGGAGCACTTGTGTGCTTTGTCTTTGTAAGCCCATGAATGTTCCACATCAAGATTTTGAGGCCACGGATTGCTATTTTGAAGTTTCACGTCTTTTTTGGAGTGATGACAACACACCCATCTCTTTAAGAAAACCAAAGAACCCTCTTTCTTGAGCTTCCTTGACCTTGTTCAGCTCCTTGCATCTTGCTTTTGCTTGTAGGGTTGTGAGATCAGGGTCTTATCAGATCTTCCTTCCTTTGAGAATAGCCTTGTGCAAACAAGGCTAGTGGCCAAGGTAGTACGTGGCAGAGCATGCGATAGCTTTCCCAATGCGATAAGCATGGATAGGATCCAGGTTTGTGCACCTGGATAGGATCAGCAAAAAGAAGGAATTCTTCAGCACCTGGTTGGCCTTCTTGATGCTCTTTCCAATCATTCATCAACATACTTTAATTCAAAAACCCATTGTTGACCACATCTGACTTTTCTTGGACAGAAGTAGAAAGAGTGGAAAAAGAAACATACCCAATAGTAGACTTGAGCTCTTGCAATATAGTACAATGATGGATAGATAGTAGCTATGATTTCATGTCTAAGACCTCCTTTGGACGGATGCAACCTCAGTCATGACTGAATGCATACATGTTGTCATGGAACAAAATGTGCATGAGTTAGTTCATAGCCTCCTTGGTATTCCTTTGGATTTCTGCAACCCTCCTTTGTTTCTCAAGTATTTTACCAATTCCAAGGCAGATTTAGAATCACCCCATTGTAAAAGCTCTAAGAAGCGGGGCAGGGGCCGTTCATGTCTAAAAACACGCCACATGAAGCCAAGAATTGCACTGTAGCTTGTCCATACCACGTCCATTTCCGTGTTGGAAAACAGTTCCAAAGGATGGAACCCTAGGAGATCTATAATACTACTCCATGAGCTCCAAACTGTGAATTGGGTGTCTCGCAAGACTTCCAATGACACTAGAAATAAGAAACCTCCACAATCCTCTCAAAAACAGCCTTCATACAATGCAATCTGGGTATCATTGGAAGCGCCTTTGAGACATTCTTTCCAATGATACAAAAACGCAACAAAACCAATCCATAAATTACTTCCGCAATAATCAACTAAAGTTTTGGATCACAAAGTTTCACCCCCAGAAAGTTGCACTTGGAACGCCACAACTCACTAAAATACATTCAACTAATGCAATCTCAGTGTTGTTGAATGATACCATATATAAGGACAAGATGTTGTATATATCATCATTATGAAACCATGTTGGGCTTTTTTGGGTTCCATGACTTGAACTCATTACAAGAAAAATGTTATGGATTTAGTAAAAAATAAATGTTCATTATTAATGTTGACCTTGGATTTGTTTTTCTTAGGCTTTTTTAACTTTGGACTCTATGGGTTTTTTAGAGTTTGCCATTTCTTGTAAAACTATGTAGAAGATAAGCTTTAGGTGGGTCAAAATTTCATAGAGAAGGCATGCTTAGTGGAAAAATGATGAGTTTTTAAAATCAAAGGAATTCAAACTATTTATATTTCACACATATCATTTGCCACAACCGATGTATAGAATCCTAGTTAGGTATAGATAGTGCACTTAACGTTGTTCGTATTGATGTGCAATTAGGACCGATAGCGCCCGTGGGGAGAGCTTGGCGCAAGGGATAGAGTTCAATGGAGTGTAATTTTCCAAGCTAATGTTCCAACCTAGCCACATTAGATAGTGCAGTAACCTAGTGCACCTTCTTTGAGCTTCAAGGATGACCCTTGAAGCTCAAAGAAGGTTTGGCTCAACCCTAATCTCTCCTTTTTATGCTATGGTTATGAGAGTGAGCCTGTAAGCGAAGCTTCTCTTACTGAGTTACAAAAGGGTACCCTATACTCCTTGCTGAATCATGATTCATCAAGGAGTGAAGGGTAAAGTGTTTGGCACCTTACACCCTTACACCTTGTAGGAAGATTTTTTTTCAACTCTAAGTATCCTCCCATGCTTCCTTGTTGATGCTAGGTCCCTCAAACTTGAACTCCATAAAGCAACTTTTAAGCATCACTAAGCTCATGAACAGAAACTTCCTCTGGTCCCATCAACAAGATGTGCCAACGTCTACCGTGGTTCAAAAAAGATTAAACAACGTAACCTCCTCTCGGTTTAATACATACATATAGTTAGAGAGAACTCTATGCCCAAATACTTGTAGCTCTTGACCTATGAATGAAAAAGAGTGAGCATCTTTGTACCCACAACCATCACCTTGGATCTATGAAAGTTCACATTCATTTGAGTACATGAAGATAAGGAAGGGGCTCTTTAAGCAATTCTCAAGTTGCACTCATGCCGCCCGCCACCCACAACTTCAGTAACATATCTCTACATCAACTTGGAGAGAGGGGTACTATCTAGCATTGGAAGTTGGAGAGGAGATAAAGCCAAAGAAAGAGCAAAAGGTGTTCAAGATCAAATTCTGGTTATAAATCACATATTTCAAAAATGATGGACGGAGTCATTAGAGGAAGAGAGAACATAGTCCACAATGATGGTGTTGCCACATGTAGAGGGAGTATGTATTCGCTTGGTGTTGGGATTACTAAACATAAGTACCATTTGGAATCTTTAGACTACAAGTCACACCAAAAAGTCAAGAAATGGTCTTTCATGTCATTGCATACATGTCTACTGAAGAAAAGGGACCAAGCACGGTCAACAATCTCTTCTAACGTGGGTTGCAGTTCAAGAGGCTGAAACTCATGGAATTGGCAAGTGAGAGTCCTAGTGCATTGAAGTCTCAATCACAATCACATTTCTCTCATTTCTACCGATTCGTGTTGATACATTTCGAGAGAAACGTATCAACACATCAATCGCCATGCTATGGAAAGGTTGGCTTTCATAACATTCCTTTGGTGAGGAAGATTGGCACTTTTAACACGCAAGCAATGTAGCAAGCACATCCACGATCATCCCCATCAACTAAAAAATTGGCTGAAAAGCCACCCATCATGTAAACAACCAACTCAACAAGTTGGAGCAGTTCCTGACCTGACATGTAAGTGGCAATCCCTCCAATGTTGTTTCTGCTTATTCCATGTAAACCATCCAAGTCACACACATTGTTTCCCTTCATGCTCCCATGTGCCACCAAGTTGACCAGATACTTTATGCAAGTTGGAGGAGCACTTGTGCTTTGTCTTTGTAAGCCATGAATGTTCCACATCAAGATTTTGGGGCCACGGATTGCTATTTTCTGAAGTTTCACGTCTTTTTGAGGATGACAACACACCCATCTCTTAAGAAACCAAAGAACCCTCTTTCTTGAGCTTCCTTGACCTTGTTCAGCTCCTTGCATCTTGCTTTTGCTTGTAGGGGTTGTGAGATCAGGTCTTATCAGATCTTCCTTCCTTTGAGAATAGCCTTGTGCAAACAAAGGCTAGTAATGAGTAGTACGTGGCAGAGCATCTTTCTTTCCAATGAAATAAGCTTGGACCAATTCAGGTTTGTGCACATGGATAGGATCAGCAAAGAAGGAAGTAGCACCTGGCTTGATGTCCTCATTCCCCAACTTTTGGCAAACTGAAATGCGTACATTCTTCACTCTTGCAAGCTGGTTGGCCTTCTCACTCTATTGCTCTTTCCAAGAGCAATAGAGCAATAAACTTGAGCTTCATCAACATACGATTTAATCTTTAATTCAAGCTCCTTTGAAACCATTGTTGACCACATCTGACTTTTCTTGGACAGAAGTAGAAAGAGTGGAAGCATACCCAATAGTAGACTTGAGCTCTTGCAATATAGTACAATGATGGATAGATAGTAGCTATGATTTCATGTCTAAGACCTCTCCTTTTGACGGATGCAACCTCAGTCATGACTGAATGCATACATGTTGTCATGGAACCCAAAATGTGCATGAGTTAGTTCATAGCCTTAGTATTCCTTTGGATTTTGCAACCCTCCTTTTGTTCTCAAGTATTTCACCAATTTCAAAGGCAGATTTAGAATCACCCCATTGTAAAAAGCTCTAGAAGCGGGGCGGGGGCCGTTCATGTCTAAAACACGTCACATGAAGCCAAGAATTGCACTGTAGCTTGTCCATACCACGTCCATTTCCGCAGCAAAATTTCAGTTCCAAAGGATGGAACCCTGGGGAGATCTACTACTCCATGAGCTCCAAATCCGTAATTGGGTGTCTCGCAAGACTTCCAATGACACTAGAAATAAGAAAACTCACAATCCTCTCAAAAACAACTTCATACAATGCAACGGGTATCATTGGAAGCGCCTTGAGACATTCTTCTTCCAACAGATACAAGTACAAAAACGCAACAAACCAATCCATAAATTACTCGCAACAATCAACGAAAGTTTTGGATCACAAAGTTTCCCACCCCCTCAGAAAGCCAAGACTTGAACATCACAACTCACTCAAAATACATTCAACCAATGCAATCTCAGTGTTGTTGAAATGATACCATATATATGACAAGATGTTGTATATATCATCATTAAGAAACCATGTTGGGTTGCGTTTTGGTTCCATGACTTGAACCTCACATAAGAAAATGTTATGGATTTAGCAAAAATAAAATGTTCATTATTAATGTTGACCTTGGATTTGTTTTTTCTTAGGCTTTTTAACTTTTGACTCTATGGGTTTTTTTTAGAGTTTGCCATTTCTTGTAAACTATGTAGAAGATAAGCTTTAGGTGGGTCAAATTTCATAGAGAAGGCATGCTTAGTGGAAAATGATGAGTTTTAAAATCAAGGAATTCAAACTATTTATATTTCCATATCATTTGCCACAACCAGTGTGAGAATCCCTAGTTAGGTATAGATAGTGCACTTAACGTTGTTACGTATTGGATGTGCAATCAGGACCGATAGCGCCGTTAGAGCTTGCGCAAGGGATGAGTTCCAATGGAGTGTAATTTTCAAGCTAATGTTTCCAACCTAGCCACATTAGATAGTGCAGTAACCTAGTGCACCTTCTTTGAGCTTCAAGGGATGACCCTTGAAGCAAAAGAAGGTTTGGCCTAACCCTAATCTCTCTCCTTTGCTATGGTTATGAGAGGAGCTCGGTGGCGAAGCTTCTCTTCTTTACCGAGATTCTAAAGGTGCCTATACCCTTGCTGAATCATGATTCATCAAGGGAGGAAGAACAAAAGTGTTTGGCACCTTACACCTTACACCTTGTAGGAAGATTTTTTCAACCTTCTAAGTATCCTCCCATGCTTCCTTGTTGATACTAGGTCCCCAAACTTGAACTCCATAAAGCAACACTAGCATCACTAAGCTCATGAACAGAAACTTCCTCTGGTCCCATCCAACAAGATGTGCCAACGTCTACCGTGGTTCAAAAAAAGATTAGAAAGCAACGTAACCTCCTCTCCAATTGCAATACATACGCTATAGTTAGAGAACTCTATGCCCAAATACTTGTAGCTCTTGACCTATGAATGAAAAAGAGTGAGGCATCTTTTGTACCCACAACCATCACCTTGGATCTATGAAAGTTCACATTCATTTGAGTACATAGATAGGGAAGGGGCTCTTTAAGCAATTCTCCAAGTTGCACTCATGCCGCCGCCACCCACAACTTCAGTAACACATATCTCTACATCAACTTGGAGAGAGGGGTACTATCTAGCATTGGAAGTTGGAGAGATAAAGCCAAAAAGAGTGGAGCAAAAGGTGTTCAAAAGATCAAATTCTGGTTATAAATCATATTATTTCAAAATGAGATATGGACATTAAGTCATTAGAGGAAGAGAGAACATAGTCCCACAATGATAATTATTGTTGCCACATGTAGAGGAGTATGTATTCCGCTTGGTGTTGGGATTACTAAACATAAAGTACCATTTGGAATCTTTTAGATTACAAGTCACACCCAAAAGTCAAGAAATGGTCTTTCATGTCATTTGCATACATGTCTACTGAAGAAAGGGACCAAGCACGGTCAACAATCTCTTCTAACGTGGGTTGCAGTTCAAGAGAGGCTGAAACTCATGGAATTGTGAAGTGAAGTCCTAGCATTGAAGTCTCAATCACAAAGACTCTACATTTCTCTCATTTCTACCGATTGATGTGTTGATACATTTCAGGAAGAGAACGTATCAACACATCAATCGCCATGCTATGGAAAGGTTGGCTTTCATAACATTCTTTGGGTGAGGAAGATTGGCACTTTTAACGCAAGCAATGTAGCAAGCATATCCACGATCATCCCCATCAACTAAAATTGGCTGAAAAGCCCACCCACATCACAAGCAACCAACTCAACAAGTTGGAGCAGTTCTGACCTGACGTAAGTGGCAATCCCTCCAATGTTGTTTCTGCTTATTCCATGTAAAACCATCCAAGTCACACACATTGTTTCCCTTCATGCTCCCCATGTGCCACCAAGCTGACCAGATCTACTTATGCCAAGTTGGAGGAGCACTTGTGTGCTTTTGTCTTTGTAAGCCCATGAAATGTTCCACATCAAGATTTTGAGGGCCACGGATTGCTATTTTGAGTTTCACGTCTTTTTTGAGGATGGACAACACACCATCTCTTAAGAAACCAAAGAACCTCTTTCTTGAGCTTCCTTGACCTTGTTCAGCTCCTTGCTTTTGCTTTTGTAGGGGTTGTGAGATCGGGGTCTTATCAGATCTTCCTTTTTGAGAATAGCCTTGTGCAAACAAGGCTAGTGGCCAAGGTAGTACGTGGCAGAGCATCTTTCTTTCCAATGAGATAGCTTGGACCAATTCAGGTTTGTGCACATGGATAGATCAGCAAAAGAAGGAAGTAGCACCTGGCTTGATGTCACTCATTCCCCAACTTTGGCAAAACCTGAAATGCGTACATTCTTCACTCTTGCAAGCTGGTTGGCCTTCTCACTCTATTGCTCTTTCCAAGAGCAATA